>PPOL03000072.1:0-53257 GCA_003708905.3 Monosporozyma siamensis
ATTAATATTAAAGCTAAGAATGTCTGTTACTTATAGTAACATTATGGGCGCTACTTCTTATCATGTACTAAGGGTATGACTTCAAACTATTGGAACACAGGTCATAAAGGTGTACCTTTTTTTTAACTTTTTTCATCAAAACTTAACTTTTTATAAAAAAATATCAAATTCAAGATTACATCCCTTGAACGAAGTAAATCTTCATAAACTTTTGGGTACACCTTACTGGTCCCTTAGCATCTGCTAAAAAGCAAAAAGTGTAAGGCAACACACTTCTCTTTATATAGGTGAAAATGTAAAAGGTTGAGTTGATATAGACAAGTTTTTCTTAGCACTAGTGACATAAGAGATTAACTACTTCAGAAACAAGATATTTAAGCCAGACATCCCAACATCATATTCCGTATTGTTTGTTTGTGTCTGTTAAATTCATAAAGTATGAGAAAAAAGGTTTTTTATTAAATTGTATTGCATTTATCTATTTTTCTATCAAATTTTTACACTTTATTCCCACTCTAAAATGTCTTAAATATAAACGCCAATATATCTAAACATTCCTCTCAATTTTTTTTAAAAAAACAAGGAGAGCACACCATATGGATTAGACCAATTACCGTCACTTTTTAATGAAAGTTCTTTATAGACAGCTGGAATAACTTGCTAACCTTCTACAACAGGTTTTATACGTCTTTTTTTTTTTTTAACACAAGCTATTAATATATGAATTAGTCTAATTTCAACCCCATCTCAAAGAAAAATCACTAAAAATGGACAAAAACGCATGGTCAAAGTGCTGATTTATCTAAACAATCTGAATTTTCAAAAAAATGTAAACAGTTGGAGGGTTGGCCGAGTGGTCTAAGGCGGCAGACTTAAGATCTGTTGGACAGTGTCCGCGCGAGTTCGAACCTCGCATCCTTCATTATTTTTTTTAAATTTGTTTTGGAATTCAAAAACCCATACACTACTTCTTCCCTTTCTAAATTAACGATATTTAATAAAACTAGTAGTAAAATAAAGAATGTATTCACTAAAATTTTAATATGTACTAGATAATAATAATAAAACAATATAGACAGTAGTTGGTTGGTTTTGATGATATGAAGGGATTGATTACAAATAGAAAATGTAAAATAATAAAAAAAATTGATGTGATTGTAAAAATTAGCGAAAAGATATTATTAATGATTGACAATGTTATTGATACATTAATTTATTATTCTTTTATTTTAAAAAAGATCTATTTGAATTTCTTACCGAATAATAACATTTGTAATTGATCATACATGGAGATAACACCGGCACCAGCGACACCTCTTAAGATATTAGCACCACAACCCTTGAATAATGAGGTAACACCTTCAGCAGCGATAATTTTACCCATACAGTCTAAAGCACCCTTATATTTAACAGCTTGACCTGAAGTCATCATCATTCTTCTTCTAACGGTATCTAATGGATAAGAACAAGTAGAAGCACCAGTAGTAACAACCCAACCTAACAAGAAAGAAGCTAAGAAAGAACCATCTAATGACCCAGTTAATAATAATGGTTTCAAAGAATCGTACATACCGAAGTATAACCCTCTGTAGACAATAATACCAACAACAGATGGCATGAAACCTCTATATAGACCAGAGACACCATCAGATTTCAAAGTCTTTCTGTAAACGTCAATTAACCCATTAAATTGTCTTTCACCACCTTTCTTGGAAGATTTAGCATCTGCGGCCAATCTAGTTCTTGCATAATCTAAAGAATAGACAAATAATAAAGATAAAGCCCCAGCAGCACCACCAGAGGCTAAATTACCAGCAAACCATTTAGCATAACCTTCTTCTTTCTTAAAACCAAACATGGCTTTAATTTTATCCTTAAAGGCAAAATTTAAAGCTTGAGTAGGGAAATATCTAATAACATTTGCGGTGTTACCTCTCCAGAATGAAATGATACCTTCTTGTTGTGCAGTTCTCTTGAAACAATCAGCGATACCTTTGTATCTAGAATCTAAAGAACCTTGTTTGATCATTTCATCTTGGTTTTGAATTAATAGTTTAACTCTTTCAATTGGGGATGCAGCAGTCTTTGCAACAGCAGCAGAGACACCACCCATTAAGAAATCGACAGCGAAATTGGATTGAGGTTTTTCAGTCATTTTTATTTATAAGTATTAGTGTTGTATTGATGTACTTCCTTTTTGTTTTCTTTCTTAGGAGGTAAAATGGAAGATTGTATATATACAGAGGTTTATGCTTTTATTTTACTTTAAATGTCTATCTTAACTTCTTGTTGTTGTTCGAAAGGTTAAAAACAAATTAAAAAGTACAAAAAAAAGACGCGACAATCGAGAAAGCAATGCTAAAATTAAAGATTGAAGTTTATATATATATATATGTAAGGTTTAAAGAGAGCAAGAATATACACTACATTGTAAAATAATGGATGGGTACTGTTTATCAAATAAGAAATGAGGTAAAAACATCATAATAGTCATAATTGTCACAGTGATCCTATTATTATTTATTATTAATTCTTATTATTGTGCAATTTGTCACGGAAACAAAACACACACAGTTAACGGAGAGGAAAAAGTCGCTGTACCGGCAGCCAATGAGAGGCCGGGAGGGGGATTTTAGCAATGTATTTACTTACATGACATATCTTTTACTACGACTGGGCTAGGAATATCTTAATGGTGGAGATGATATTACTGAGATCATCTCAGTGAGATGTCGGCGCTACAAACAAATAGGTATTCAGCTCGTTCTTTCTTGTATGTAGGGTATACATTAGGTCAGTATGTGGATATAGGTACTGTAGACATGCCAGTCATAAGTTTATACAGTAAAAACAAGGCAGTAGCTATTACTAACCACATTTAATATGCGTTACTACCTGTGTATTCGATATGAACATACAACGTTTGAGACGATGATTAAACGCTAAAGCCCTCTTTGTATTAGTTTCTTTCGGACAACCGACTCCGGGATCGGAATTTTCAAATTTGGTAATTTTAATTCCAGGACGGTTTTTGGATCACATCCGTACATTCCTAAATTAGTATTATTGCGAGAAAACCTAAAATTTCAAGAAAATATCTCCTTCTGTTTTGGGAAATTGAAACATGAAAAAAACTTGCGTCGCTTTTTTGAAAAATTTTGGAAATTTTCAACATCCGCTAGACTGCCCGTGGGAATTCCATTCCCCTGGAAAGCTAGGCGGAGTGTGCTGGGATGACTTCCTTTTGCCAGAGGGCCTGCCCTTCACCGGACCAGAAACTCTTGTACTAGGATTGTACTCCGTCACGGAGGCCAGGCAGGGAATCAAACTTCGATGCCTTCTAGCTTTGTGGTTGCCACTGAGTGTATGGGTAATACACTCTCAATATCCTCACCCATCCCAGTTTCAATATTATTCATTGATGTTGGAATACCCGTAATAGAAATTATTATTGATATAATTAATTAAGATTATCTTGGTACGTACATTATTATTATATAGTAACGTTTTGATATTTTAATATTATCGATCAATAAAGAAACCAAATACAAAAATGTATGTTAAAATGATGTTAACTGAAATTAAGACAAATGAATGACGTCGAAACTGTTGAAAGATGAGGCAATTTTAAAGTTATTAAATGATATTCAATAACCCATGTATCTGGAAATATCAATAATACGCTCCAATTCAATGGAAACTGAAACAAGCTATTTGGAATAATAATTAAAGAATGGTTACATATATTAAAAAATGGAAAATATTTACGATGGGTTAACGAACAAACTTTGTCACCTTCAATTTCAAAAACGCCTTATTCTATGTTCTTTCACAAGAGACTCAAATAAATATGTTCTTTTTACTAACATATATATTATTGTAATGATATCCTAAATTGATTATTATGGATTCATTCTTCAATATTTTATTTTTTTTTATTACAGGGCTAACTTACGTACTCAAAAGAGACTTGCCGCTTCTGTCATCGGTGTTGGTAAGAGAAAGGTTTGGTTAGACCCAAACGAAACCACTGAAATTGCTCAAGCTAACTCTAGAAACGCTATCAGAAGATTAGTTAAGAACGGTACTATTGTCAAGAAGGCTGTTACCGTCCATTCTAGATCCAGAACTAGAGCTTATCTTTTATCCAAGAGATCTGGTCGTCACACTGGTTACGGTAAGAGAAAGGGTACCAAGGAAGCCAGATTACCATCTCAAGTCGTTTGGATCAGAAGATTAAGAGTCTTAAGAAGATTATTGGCTAAATACAGAGATGCTGGTAAGATTGACAAGCATTTATACCACGTCTTATACAAGGAAGCTAAGGGTAACGCTTTCAAGCACAAGAGAGCTTTAGTTGAACACATTATCCAAGCCAAGGCTGATGCTCAACGTGAAAAGGCCTTATCTGAAGAAGCCGAAGCTAGAAGAACCAAGAACAGAGCTGCTCGTGAAAGAAGAGCTCAAAGAATTGCTGAAAAGAGAGAAGCTTTATTAAAGGAAGATGCTTAAATCTCTTTATTTAAATAAAAAATTAATATTAGATATTTAAAAATAAATTCTCTTTATATAATAACTTCTTTTTCTAAACAGTTTTAAATTATAATAATATATTTACAAATCAAAAAAGTTATATAATATCGTAAAAGACCCTGTTGAAAGATACTCATATTGAAGTTTCTCTCTTGCTACATTTTTACCACCTCTTACAGAAATGATTAAAGTTAGTTAATATACATTTTCTTTCCAAAAATATCTATATATACACCTAATTAAATATATCCTGTCCGATCAGAATAAACCTTCAATGTCACCATTTTCAGTAACTTCAACGTTCATGTACCCAGCATAAGTAGACAAACCTGGAATGGTTTGAATTTCATTAGCTAAGACTTGGAAATAACCAGCACCGGCAGAAATTCTAACATCACGAATTGGGAATGTAAAACCTGTTGGAACACCCTTCAATGTAGCATCATGAGATAAAGAATATTGAGTCTTAGCAATACAAATTGGTAATTCACTAAAGCCTTGCTTTTCATATATATTAATCTTTCTTTGAGCCTCTGGAGATATGTCAATTGCAATACCACCATACATTTTCTTAACAATAGTTTCAATCTTTTCAGTAATACTTTGTTCACCTTTATATAAGTAATTGAATGATTTTGGTTGTTCTGCTGCATTAATAACAGCATGTGCAAGATCAATGGAACCTTTACCACCATCAGTGAAATGAGTCGTGGTGACAGCATCAATAGCACCAGCTTTAATTGCTGCATCTCTAATAATTTCAATTTCTTTATCAGTATCACTTTCAAATTTGTTAATGGCCACTACAACTGGGATACCATATTGTTTAACATTTTCAATTTGTTTGACTAAATTTGATACACCAGCGGCAACAAATTCAGTTTGTTCAGTCACATATTCTTTAGGTAATTGTTGACCTGGTTTAACATTACTAGCACCACCATGAGATTTAATAGCTCTAACGGTAGCCACTAATACAACAGCATCTGGAGATAACCCAGATGAGCGACATTTAATGTTCAAGAAACGTTCACCACCCATGGTGAAATCGAAACCAGCTTCAGTAATAACATAACCTGGATTGGCGTTACTGTTTTTATCCTTACCAACAAGTTTCAAAGCAATACGATCAGCAATAACAGAAGAAGCACCAATTGAAATATTAGCAAATGGACCAGCATGGACTAGGACAGGTGTACCTTCTAAAGTTTGCATCAAATTTGGTTTAATTGTATCTTTTAATAATGCAGTTAATGCCCCACCACAACCAATATCATCTGCGGTCACTGGAGCACCAGCTTTATCAAAAGCAACTACAATCTTACCAATTCTTGTTCTCATATCCTTAAGGTCCTTAGATAAAGCTAAAATCGCCATTAATTCAGATGCAACAGTAATATCAAACCCTGTAGAACGTGTAATACCCTTTTCAGTGGGAGCTTGACCAATGGTAATTTTACGTAACATACGGTCATTCACATCAACAACTCTCTTCACTACAATTTGTTCAGGATCAATGTTCAATCTAGCAAACTTATTAATTTCTTCTGGTGTTAAAGTGTCTGGGTCAGTCTTGTTGATACCTAATCTTTCTAATCTCTTTAACATTGATGGGGTGAATTTTCTAGAACCACCTTTCTTTGGTACCAGTCTCTTATAGAAAGAGGCATCATTCTTTTGGGTAATTTCATGGAACATTCTAGTGTCAACAGCAGCAGCTAATAAGTTATTAGCTGCACCAATAGCATGAATATCACCAGTTAAATGTAAATTAAATTCATCCATTGGGATAACTTGGGAATAACCACCACCGGCAGCACCACCTTTAACACCAAAGGTAGGACCCATTGATGGTTGACGTAAAGTGGCGATAGTAGGTCTATTTAAATGAGCAGTTAAAGCCTGAACTAAACCTACAGTCGTGGTTGATTTACCTTCACCTAATGGTGTAGGGGTAATACCAGCAACAAGAATATATTTACCGTTCTGTTTATCCTTTAACCTATCCAAGACAGATAATGAAACTTTGGCTTTATATTCACCATATAATTCAACTTCCTTTGGTTGAATATTTAATTCATTGGCAATCTTTTGGATTGGTTTCGGTTGTTGGCTTTTAGAGATTTCAAAATCAGATGGGACCGGACTCTTAGTCACCAAGGGCAATGGTTCGATCTTAACTTCAGAGTTCTTAGCAAAAGCTTGCTTAGCTGCATTGTAAACATTATTCATTAACATGGTTACTGTCATTGGACCAACACCACCTGGAACAGGAGTAATAAAAGAAGTCTTATTCTTGGCAGATTCAAAATCAACATCACCAACTAACCTTTGTCCTGATTTCTTAGCATCATCTTTAATATAATTGATACCAACATCAATAACTACAGCCCCATCTTTTAACCATTCACCTTTAACAAAGTTTGGAATACCACAAGCGGCAACAACAATATCACCTAACCCAATAATATTTTGTAAATCGATAGTAGCGCTATGACAATTAATCACGGTAGCATTTTCATTTCTTAATAGAGTAGCAATTGGAACGCCCACAATATCAGAACGACCTAATACCACGGCAACTTTACCCTTAATTGGTATATTTTCTGATTTCAACAATTTAATGATACCATGCGGGGTACATGGCAAGAAATATGGAGACCCATTCTTCTTAGTCAATTGACCTACATTGTATGTGGTTAACCCATCGACATCTTTACTTGGGTCAATTGCATCAGTTATCTTTTGTTCATTTAAATGAGATGGTAATGGCAATTGAATCATCAACCCATGAATAGAAGGATCAGAATTGATTTCTTTGATACGTTCTAACAAAGCAGCCTCGGTGACATCATTAGGTAAGTGATCGGTAGTAGAAATCATAGAACAGGACTTAGCAGCCTTTTCCTTAGATCTAACATAAGTGGAAGAATCTGGTCTGTTACCCACTTGAATAATTCTCAAATTTGGGATAAATGATTCATTCTTAGATCTCAATGCATCGATATCAGTTTTAATTTGTTCTCTAACAGATTGTGCCACTTTTTTACCTGAGATAGTATGATATAAATTTTTTAATTGCGTTTGCGTCCATAAGGATTTATAGGAAACAGCAGTTACTCTCAACATTCCTACCTAATTTTATCCTTTTCTTATGTTTTTTCTCTTCTGACAGAAAAAACTGACAAATATCAGCCTCCTAATAGAGTGTCGAACATCAGCAGTGCTTGATTTCTTTAGACTTGTTCAAGTATATATAAATATGGCGGCGATACAACTCCTCGAGAATAATTTTTCAAGCAAAGCTCATCGCATTTATTTTTTTTCAGCAAAAGCTTTAACAATAGGTGGAAATTCCACAAGTTTTTGTCGATCTTCATAAAAGCCCTTCAAAAATGTGATAAAACTGAGTCAAAAAGAAGTCTGTTGTTTTATTTCCGAAATGAGTTATGACACAAAATATGTTACATAGTAATAGGAACATAGCGTTTAGCAACAGTTATGTTAAGGTTTGAATATGGCTTATGTAAAGTAATGTTTCATCATCGTGAAATTTTTTTCGATCAAAAAATAGGATTAACAGTAACAACACAGTATACGTAAAGAGGAAGAATATATTTTAATATCAAATTATATCTAATAAAAAATGTTTATGTATCTGTACAATAAATATATAGTAAATGCAAAATGTGGTTTAACTGAGGATGATGATGACTATAATGTAATAGTGTGCATGTATAAGAAACAAAATTTCATTTCTAGTCAGATTAGTGACAGTTCCAATAAGAATAAATAATAGGCATAATATGGATGACAAATCTTGTTAGAACCCTCCAATCCTCATGGCATGGTGAGAAACAAGATTAGTCAGATTATTTATTCATGGTTTGTGGATTAAATGTTGGATAGGCTGGAGATGTATTCGTTGGGACATATGCATGAGATTGGTATGGGTAATAAAGTGGCTGACCATATTGTGGTTGTTGGAGCTGTTGTGGCAATGGTTGTTGTTGTCTCATAGAAGGTTGACCATTTGCAGTTTTACCATCCATGGAACCAGGTACTGGTGGATATGAAGAGGGACCGAAATTATATTGTGAAGATGTTGATGATGGTGGTGGTATTTGATTATTTGGTGAAAACCATTGTGGTGGTGGATAACTGTTAGGAAACACAGCCTCAGCAGGAGTAAAATTGGCATTCATTCTGTTTTGTTGTGCCATGGAATATGATTGTCCCTGTGGTAAACCAGAGTTTGTATGTAAATGTGATTGTGATGGATCAGCCATTGTATTGACGTTTGACTGGATACCTTCATTTTGTGATTGCTGTGGCATAACAGGATATTGAGGGGAGGAATTCCATTGAGATTGAATTCCAACACCATATTCTGGATGATATGGAATATTGTTGGCTACCATTTGGTCATTATTGTAGGGATAATTGGTGTTATATTGTGTATTTTGAACATTCATCCTACCATCATTACCGGTAAAATTGTTATTTCTATAATATGTTGAGTTATTAATTGTACCAGTTGGATCTTTTACCACCATTGTAGTGTCATTATTATGTTGTGGGGATTGTAAAGCTTGTCCCACAGTATCAATTAAAGCACGTTGTTTACGTTCAATTTCAGCAGCCTTATCAAGTGCCTCACTTCTACTAATTGACGTTTTCCTGAAGGCCTCATCTTCATTCTTATTGATTCTATTATTATCTTGATATGGAGCATAAACATTATTATTACCTAGACTTACCGGAAGACATTTATATTCAGGCATCTTATCATACATATCTTTAGCATATTCTACTGGATATGCAGCAGAACCATAGCTATTTAAGCCATTCTTACCAGACATATCCTTTAAACCAGTTTTATTATTATATCCAGCACTATTTGGTGTTATTAATGAACTATAAGTATCATAAGCACTATCAGCTGTTGAAGGTTTTCTCCTTGAAGTTGGAGCTAACATTGGGAAACTATCACGTAATTGATGATTTTTATCAGACATTGCTTCTCTTTCTAATTCATCAACAATGATTTCAAAATCTTTATTAAATTTTTCTGCTATTTCAGGAGCCTTTGGTGCACCATTTTCGATCAAGTTCAATAATTCCAATTCAGATGGTGTAACCGTTAGGTTGGTACTCCTCTTGCCATTAATTGCCTTCTTCCATACTTGTATATGTGAAGAAATTTGCTTCTTTGTTCTAAATTCTCTAGTATGATAATAAATATATAATGAAATTAATTCATTTCTACCGTAATTCTTATCAGATAATTTAATCTTTGATGTCCCCTTCTTAGAAATTAATCTTAAAGAGGCCAAAAATGCTTCTTCCACTTCACTTGACCATTTATCTGTAGTATCTCTCGTTAGAGATGAACTTGACATTATTGATTTCCCAACGGGTGATAAAGAGGATTCAGAATCAGAACTATCATTATTTGGTGATGACGTACTCGTTATATTGGGATGCGTACTAGCCTTTATAGAATCAGTAATTTCAATTTTGGGAGTCACTTGAGAAGGTGGCTTTGAAATTCTCATATCCAATGAACTAATTCTATTATTGTTATTAGAATTGACAGCAGTCCCATGATTTGTGTAAGTAGCATTTAAATCCATTGGAACATTTCTTAAGATATTTTTAGTTGGATTAGAGAATTCATGTTTCACTATCAATTTTGGATGAAATTCTTCAGCAAAGACGTCTAAAAAGGGCATTTTCTTTGTTGTATCGTTGACAGCATAAACATCAAATGCTCTTGTCTCTGATGGATCCCAATTATCTAATGGAGTTGTATTTTTGTTTTCAGAAGAATCATCACCAGTAGTATCAGTTTGTCGTTCGTCATTTTTTGGAAGAAAAGTATAATTCTGTTCAGGCATTGTATTTTTATAATTTTCCATGACGGAATCTCCCATTTTATCAAACTTTGTAATATAATTACTGTTATTAAATGGAGTATTGTTGTTATTAGTGTTAAAGTAGTTTAATGTAGTGGTTGTAATTAAAGGAGCAGTAGAGTTAAAACAATACATGAACTAGATTTACGAAAAAAAATCTGTGCGTTTTTCTCTATTTTATTTATATTTAATTTTTTTTTCACTTCTCTCTTTTTTTTTCTTTTTTTGTGTCTTTTTGCCGAAACTAATTGTGTTGTTTTTTAAGTTTGCCTTAAAAAATGGTGTTACGTTTTAGGTAAAAAGATGAGATAAGATTGAAGATCACTTTTAACTGTGTCTATCCCAAGGGTTTTTTTGTTTCTCTTAATGAAGTAAAGGTAAAATGTAGTTAACTTCTTTTTTAGAGGGTGTAAATGTAGAAATTTTCTCTTGGTTAGTGAAAGTGAAGAAATGAGTGTAGTTTTGGTGAAAGAATTCAAGAAGGAAGCAGCAAAGAAGGGGCAGAGAATGGAGAGAAAGAAACAGGATCTATTGGAATGTAATGTTGTAATCACACACATATATATAAGCCATGATTCAAAATAATTCAAACTTTGAAAAGAAACTGGAGAAAGACGATCAAATAAAACAAATGAACCAACAAAAAAAACAAAAAAAAAAAGAAAGAAAGAAATATAAACTTCTCTTTGTTGGTTTTCCCATTATACTATACAATTATAAAATACGTAATCTTTTCCTTTTGGGTGATCTCTTTTTTCTTAATTACCCCTCTTCTTTATTAAGAAAAAAGGAAGGACGCGGCCCTATTAGATCTCTAGCTGTAAATCAGTAATAACTTAAAAATGAATGAATAATAGAATACGGTGCAATAGTTATTATTCGGATTAGATACCAAAAACAGGAAATTATAATAAATGGGAGGAAGAAGAAGACTGTAGCAACTGTTTTCGTTACCACAGTTTGGAAATGAATGACAGTAACGGGCTGTTGTAATTAAGGGAATGCCTGAGGGGACCAATAGGATCTCCTTCTATAAAATCCCGATGAGCTATTGTATCCTTAGAAGGACTTCATTTGGGTTTGTTTACACTCTTATCTTTCCACATAATGGATTGTGATTGCCACTTTTGATCTCCACAAAACTTGAAACAACTTCTATTGTCCTGCAAGATCTATCTACGTTACTTAAAAAAGAAATTGCGCGAAAAAGTGCATGCATTTTTAACTTAAAACAATACCATTTTTGGCTTGAAATTAAATGCATACAATACATTTTTTCCTGATTTGCCTTATCTAAGAGATTCTTTACCCCAAACAAACAATAAAACCGTGAAAGTGGACGCAAAACAATAAAAGCCTCCCTATTAGGAAAATTATTACGGGGCAGATTTCGGAACCGAAAAGAATGCACCCGTACTCCTTTCGGGCCCAGAACTGGCCATTTCCTTTTTGGGTGTGGCCCTATGTGACATTCTTTAATTCTGGAACAAGTTACTAAAGATTACCGAAGTCAATATAGTAAATAATATTTTGCCAATATTTTGGAAAGAGCAACTATTAGAATTTGGTCTCCCCCACGCAATAAATAAAAATTACCGGTTATAGTATATTTGTGTGGATTACTACATATTATTACTCAGATCGCGTGAAGTCCGATTTATTCTTTTCAGTAATGCTGATCACCATGATATCATATTCCATAATCAGCGCTTATCTTAAGTTTCATTTTTGCATCGAACAGCTTAAAGATCTTTCGGTTCCTTCGACCGAACGGTTTCCCTTCCACGTGCTTTGTTCTGTATTGTGCTTCCTTCCAAGAAGCAGAAGGTGCAGTTTTTTGCGACTCTGTCTGTTTTGGCGCAAACCTTTATAAGAGTTATAAATAGAAACTCTATTCAGCGTTCCCGGATTCCTGTTTTTAATCTGTTCCTGGGAAATTAAATAATCTCGGTGAATTTATTTGTTTTCTTTATTTTCGTGAACAATAAAAATTCCGAATAAATTCTAAGAATGGAAAGATAAGAAATGCAGATGCAAAATTATCGATCGCCGATTTCTCTTTCGAAGATTGCAATACACACTGTATAATTATTAATTTTGTTGAAATTTTATATTAATTGCACACATTTCTTTTATTATTTAAACATATTCTTTATAATACTTAGTAAGTAGAAGAAAATCTGACAGGAATTCGAACGCAACTATGTTGACTCTTCATTCGAAATTTAGAAAAGAGACTAGTTATATTATTTTAAAGAAGGAAATAGAAGGAAAGTCAAGGAATCATGTAATTTTTTTTTCTATTATTAGTGTTGATGGCTACTGTTTTTTTGACGTTACCAATTTTTTTTATTTTTCAACACATTTACGGTTGAAGTTATGACAGTTTTAACCTTGATGGCCACTCCTGTTTTTTTTCTTCTTTATTATTCGGGAACTAACATTTTTGTATATTTGACCTTCTTTCGTTAAGAGTATCACATAGTTTGTCAATTGTTCCCCTGCTTTCTCCATACATTCTTTCTTTTTTTAGAACACACAGTTTTAGACAGAAGTATCAAAAGTTTTTTCTCTTGATTTTAATAATATTTTCGAATGGCGGTGAACATTGACGAACAATTTCTTTTTTTTTCTTTCTTATTGATCCAAATACGTCATACCCTCGTCGAAGGTCGACTGGTAAACCAGACTAAATGATATCCTTGTAATTTCTATTAAAATCTAAAAGAAAGGAATACTAATGTCACTAATATACAAACTTACTTAGTAAAATGATTAAATGATTTATTCAGAATCACTCTTTAAATATTCAGCATAATCATCAGCAGATGCAAATACAGGTAAGGATTTCTTCTTTTGTTTCTTAGACTTCTCCTCATCCTTCTCTGGTTCAGATTCAGATTCATCACGGGTTCTCTTGTTAGGTTCTTCGGATTCTTCTTCAGATTCTTCATCGGCACCATCAATTCCATCAAATTCAGCAAAATCAATATCTTCTTCCCCATCAACAAACGCATCAAGATCTTCAGGTTCTGAATTTTCATCCTCATCTAAATCTTCATCTGAACTAAAATCATCAGCACCAAAATCCATTTCATCTTCAGAATCTTCTTCTACATCTGGTTTAGATTTAACTAAAGCTTCCCAAATTTCGTCTTCATCCATTTCTTCATCATTATCAAGTCTTTTACCTTCTTTATTTGATTTAACAGCAGATCTTTTACTTGAGAAATATTGATGGAAAAATTTATCCTCTGGATTAATATCTTCAATTTTTTTATTTAACCAATTTTCTGTATTCACTGGCACCACATTATGTTGTAAATCTGATGCTTTCACTAAGATTGAATTGCTTAATTCTGAACCACCAAATAATGGTTGCATAATAGATGAACCTCTTGATACTGGTTTTTGTTTAGCATTTCTGTAAACAAATCTATCTAAGAAATGAGCCAATGTAAATAACCCTAAATCAGGTTTACTCATATCATCGGTCTTATTTTCAATAAATGCTTCAGCATAAGCTTGAACTGTTGGATGGAAATGATGAGTGAAGTGGGTGATTTCCCATAGAGATGATTTATCAGCATTAGCAAACTTGGGATCACGTTTGCGACTATCATAAACTCTCTTCTTGTCCTTACCATCTTCTTCTTCTTCTTCTTCTTCTTCGTTATCGGATTGATATTTATCATCTGATGGGGCATTAATTAATAAATTTCTAATTTGTGGGATAATTTTCACCAATTGTAATAGTAAGAAGAAGAACCCAGTAATTGTACCAATATTTATCCAATGGACTGCAACTTGTAAAATTCTCTTTACAAAGGCCTCAATACGTTCAACATTCTTTGCATCATTTTTCAAAGATTTGTATAATAAATTCAAATAAATACCTTGTTTCGAGGAAGTTACTAATCTTGGATCTAATAAAGATTCATACAAAGTCTTGTAATATCTATCGTTGTTCAATTCAGCTTTAACAGTAACTTGATTAATTAACACTAAAGCTTGAATAGAAGTGTTAAAATTGGAAGAATGAGTAATTTTATACAAAGTTTCCATGTGTAATTCATAAACAGACGCTGGAATTTGAGCAAATGGGAAAGCACGATTAATACCAGTTAATAAAGAACTAAATAATTTAGAATTCTTTTCATTAACCTTTTCTTCTTCAGTTTTTTCCTCCTTGACAGATTTACCACCATTTTTACCTTTTTTAAAATTCTTCTTTCTCTTATTTTCATACCCTTTGGCTTTACTCTTAACAGAATCATTCTTGTTATCTTTATCGGTAGAGATTAAAAATTTCTCAAAAAGTGTGAAATATGTCTTTACCAATTTATTAGCAATATCATCTTCAGTTCTCTTTAAGATGGTTTGATTTAAAGTGATGACGGAATAATAAGTGGTATGATAATCAGCACCAGATCTTAATGCAATATCGACAATGGCATCAATGATAATACTCTTCATATTTGGATGAGATTGTTGTAATTTTAATAATAAATAAGAAGATTTAGATGAAACTTTTGAATCAATATCACCTAATTTATTAACACCTAATCTTAATAAATTAAATTCTTGTTCAGGTTTATTAATTAAAAGATCAAAAACATGAGTTAAAGTGGACATTCTCACATGAATAATTGGATCATGAGATAATTTTTCCAGGATTTCTAAAATTTTAAAGAATAATTTTTTCAAATAATCTTCAAAATAAAATAATGCTAAAGTTCTCTTATTTAACATCATTGATAAACCAGGTTGATTTTTAAAATATCTTAATTTTCTATCTGGTAATAGACCATTAAGAAATAAATCCTTTAATGCATTTAAACTTTGTAATTGAGAATTTCTTGATTTCTTGTTACAGAAAGTTAATAAAGTGTCTAAAGATTTCATATTATGAATTGGAGAATCTTGAATTAATAAAGTTAAAGCAGAAATTTTATCGTTTAATGTACCACTAGTTAAAATTTGAGACATAAATTTCTTTTGAGATGAGTCTTTGGAAAATTCTTCATAATATGTAGTGTTATCAGTTTCCAAAGCAGTTTTACCTCTTTCAAAAAGAGTATCAACTTGATCTTTAGTTAATGGGATTTCCTTTTCTTTAATATTTTGCATAACTTGTGGATCCAAGGAAACGTTAAACCATTGAGTGTCGTTAGGAATCAATAATTTATCTGAAGATAATAAACTTGTGTTTGTAATTAATCCATCTTTCTTCTTTTCCTTTTTGGGTTTGTCTTGTTGTTCTTTTTTTGTCTCTGTTGAGCTAGAACTAAGTTCATCTTGTGCTTCTTCTGGAGACTCATCCTCTTCTTCTTCTTCTTCTTTTTCTTCTTCTGGGAACTCGTCTTCTTCTTCTTCTTCTGGAGAAGCTTCTTCCTCTTCCACAACTTTAGAATCTTCAATTGTAGTGGCTTCTTCAATAGTATTTTTATCAAATCCAATATTTTTCATAAAAGATTGCAAATCATTATTTAATTCCCCATCCACTTTTTCTTCTTCTTCCTCATCATTACCAAATTCTTGTTCACTTAAATTATCATCTTGATCATTTAAATCTTTAATTAAATCTAAATCTTCCTCTTTAGCACCCAATTCCAATGCTTCTTGACGTAAAACATCATCAATTTGATTATTATTATTTGATTTCTTCTTATTTTTCTTTTCTTGTTTTTGTAAATTAGAGGAAACTTTTTCCTTTACAGAAGAAAGTAAACCCATGATTAGATTGCTATTGTGGGTTCTTGCTATGGGATTCAAGAGAAGATAATTAAATCAATATTTAATATGGTTATGATTGTTATAAGTTGAAAATTCGAGCTCATCGCAAAAATTTTCTTTAATTTTTCAATTTTTCATTTTTCTGAACAAGATCTAAACACCCATACCTCATCTGTGACACTGCAAAGATTTACTCAAGAAATGGCAGTTTGTGATTGAAAGTATTTGTGGTGGATGTTGATTTATATGTGGTTGAGTGACCGAGGAGTGATAGAGAACAGTATCACACTGTTATTCTTCACATTCTATAATATATATAACGCAACCCCCCAAGGAACGAAAAACCCGCGCAGTTTAACAAGAAACTCCCCCTTTTCGATATATTTTTGTGTCCACTGTGTTAACCTACTGCGGCAAGTTAAGATTCCCTTCTCTACACCTCCTATCCCCATGTAATACACACTATCACAGCACACACCACCAACACCACCACCATCTGTCTTTAGGTTACACTGCGATTCTTCTCTCAACTTCCCTCAAATTCTGCTGTCCGCCGTCGTTTCGCCTTTGCGCCCCCCGGCAAAAACCGTGAATTTCCTAAAAAAGTATTTTGATAAATTTTGTAGTACTTTTTTTTCTTTCTTTTTTTTTTGTGTATTTTTTTTTCCTTCTTCTTTTTTGTAATCTTGGCCAATTTTTCATCCGTTTTTAACACATTTAAATGGTATGACATTTGTAAACTACTCTTAGCATTCATATTGTTACCCCCCATTCTTAAACCCAGCCAAGCTAACATATAGAATATTCAAATAGTATAATCATGTCTACGAAACGTATTTCCAAGGAGTTAAACGATTTAGCTAAGTATGTTCAATATTCGAAGTTATCGCAAAATAACACAAACTTTTTCAAACACAAGAATTAAAATATGACAAGAGAAGTTATAAGTCTGTGTGATACTCTGAATCAGTTCACTTATACTGTATATTGAGGATCAACCGCTGGTCCCATAACCCCCAACCCCCTTTGGCAGGAATGTATTACACTAGTTTGTTTGTGTTTTTGTTTACATAATACCATAAAAAGACTTATTTTTTTTTACTAACAAAACATATTATATTTAGAGATCCAATTACATCTTTCTCTGCTGGTCCAGTAGGTGATGATTTATTCCATTGGCAAGCATCAATCATGGGTCCATCTGATTCTCCATATGCTGGTGGTGTATTTTTCTTATCAATTCATTTCCCAACAGATTATCCATTTAAACCACCAAAAATTTCATTCACTACAAAAATATATCATCCAAATATTAATGCAAATGGTAACATTTGTTTAGATATTTTAAAAGATCAATGGTCTCCTGCATTAACATTATCAAAAGTTTTACTTTCTATTTGTTCTTTATTAACTGATGCTAATCCTGATGATCCTTTAGTTCCTGAAATTGCTCATATTTATAAGACTGATAGAGCTAAATATGAAGCTACTGCAAGAGAATGGACAAAGAAATATGCTGTTTAAATTATCTTTTAACAAATGAAATGAACCCCCCCTTAATATAAATTATAATATGATATAAAAGTATATATATGTTTTTAACAAATGCTTTTTTTGTCTATGTGTTAATCTACTGTGACTAAATGGATCAGCTATTATACTTACGTCATAAATCACGTGACTACGGGTAAGAAATCCAAAAAAACTCCGCGACGGGGAATTGAACCCCGATCTGGCACGCGACAAGCGCCCATTCTGACCATTAAACTATCACGGATTGGGAAAGAGAGCACTCACGCTGGGGGTCGAACCCAGAATCTTCTGATTAGAAGTCAGACGCGTTGCCATTACGCCACGCGAGCTCAGTTTCTTGTTTTGAAGAAAATTGTGTGGTTGCTCAGTTAATATGTTTTGATCAGGTCAGATTGACCACTTTTTCTACTCTATTTTGGGGTAAATACAAGGGGGAAGTAGAGGTTTAACCTTATAAATAGAGGGAAAAAATCCTATTAAACCAAAAAATAAATTAAAACTTGGGTGATAGTGTGATATCTTTTACTTTAGAACATTTTTGCTTATTAAACTTGCAAATACTTTTCCATTAAATGGGTATACCCATTATCTTGTGATTCATATTTAAGCTTAGATAAATTTAGGAACCCAAACTGTTGGGATAATTGGGAAATACTTTCTTTATTTTTGCAATTTAATATTTTTGAGAATAGTTGGAAATTTGAAAAAGTTTTCATTTCAATAGTTTCACCAAATTTAACCAAAAATAAACTGATCTTTCCCTTATACTTACATCTGACAAGTTATTATCATGTATAATTAGGACATTTGAAACTTGAAAACATAGACAGTAAACAATTATCCCATATATCCCAGTAAACATACTTGTATAAGTAAGAATAGACACTGTGTTCTTCTTGTCTTATTTTCTTATTAAAAATCATACAAAGAAGGTTAAAAACAAACCCAGCTGGATTCAAGTTTACAATTCAAAAACCATCATTTAGCGCAATTGATTGCCATTCACTCTCCTTCACACTCACTACCTGTCACCTTTTAATATGTGTCACTTTATTCTTTTTTTCTTCCACTGAAAAAATCTGAAAAATTGAAAAATTTTTATTGAAAACTTGCGATGAGCATCACTTGAAAGAAACCATTTAAATATTACTATATTCCCAAACATCCAACCAACACAAGCACAAACATATAATGGCCGTATCAGTGAGTGAAAAGATTAATAGATTAGTAAGGAAGAGACAACAAAGACAAGGTGGTGACATCGACATTGAAAATGATAATGATTTATTAAAAGCTAATGAAAGTAGTGATGATTTATTAAGTGATGAAGAAGAAGATGAAAATTTGAAAAAGGCACATTATGTTGATGTTGGGGAATCTAAGTTGAGAAAGGGGAAGTCAGATCAACAAGAATTGGAATTAGATGGGAAATATAAAGGGAATATTGGATCTAGAAAGGATTTATTTAAAGATGATAATGTTGAAAGTGAAGGCGACAGTGAAGAAGAAGAGGAACAAGAAGAATCTGATGCTGTTTCTTTCAGAACTGATTCTGAGGATGAAGTGATGGAAGAAGAGAGTGAAAGTGAAAATGAAAGTGATCATAGTGAAGATGAAGAAAAACTTTCAAAAATTATTAATAAAGAAACTCGTTCAGCTATAAATAAATTATCTCAATTAACTAGAGCTGATGCACAAAAGGGTCATTCAATCTTAAAACAAACTAAATTTTTCGAAAATATTGTTGATTTAAGAATTAAAATGCAAAAATTAATGAATTTAATTAATCAATTGCCATTAACTCCAGAATCATGGTCCGAAATTAGTGAGTCTCCACTTGTTACTAAGAATAATAAATCATTATTAAAATTGTTTGAAAATTTATATAAATTAAGATCTCAATTCCAACTTGATGATCATATCTCCGAGACTGTTCCTGAAACAAATGATAAAAAGAGATCATTTGCCGAATTATCTAAAGATACTGAAAAACTTGATCAAGATTTACAAACTTATAGATCAGTCGTATTAAATAAATGGTCTACTAAGATTCAAATGGCTTCTGGTTCTCAACAATTAAATTCTACCAAATTTAAATCCATTAATCAACCAACTAATGTTCAAGTTGATAATCAATTAGCAAACAAGGATAGATTATTGAAAAGAACTAGATTAAATAGAACAAACACAGTTCCATTTAAATTTGATGATGATTATAAGAAGGGTAGATTAACTTTATTAGCTAATGACCAACCACAAGATGAAGGTGATGAAGCAAACGATGATGAATTAGATATCCCTAAAAATTATGATCCAAGAAAGAAAGATAATTCAAAGAGTTTAGATTTAATTGAAAATCCATATATTTTCAATGATGAAGATTTTTACCGTTTATTATTAAATGATTTATTAGATAAAAAATTACATGATACAACAAATCAAAATGGTAATGGATCTAATGGATCTGAAGTGATGATTAAATCATCTGTCGCATCAAATAGTCGTGATAATAAAATGAAGAAAAACATTGATACAAAGGCATCAAAGGGTAGAAAATTAAATTTCTCTATTCAAGAACCAATTGCTCATTTTGAAACTCCTATTAATGATGGATATCGTTGGTCAGATGAACAAATTGATGAATTTTTTGCTGGGTTATTAGGTCAAAGGATCAATTTCAATGAATCTGAGGTTGAATCTGAATCTGAACAAGAAGAAGAACTTAAAGAAGAGGAAATTGCCATCAAGAATGATGATATTCAAATCTTTGGTTAAAAATATTATTTCCATCTATTATTATTTAAAAAAAAAGCATCCATCCATACATAGCTGTATACTACATCATATAGATATATACCTGCTACCAGTCATATTCAATAGATTTTTTTCTGTATATTAATATCAAGTCATAGATATTCTCATCTATATATGTTGTCATAGTAATAAAATGTATATTATCCAGGGCATAAAAAATGTATATTTAAAAGAAGAAGCCACCTCCATGTTCAATGTGGTGGGAATGCTAAATTGTCTCTATAAGCAATATATTCACTAATGGTATAGCCAAGTTTATTTTCAATTTCTTCACTTTGTAAACCTTTAATCTTAGAAATTTCTACACTAGTATAATTACAACGAGCTCTCCCAACTGTTCTTAATGGAACTGATGTATCTAATTCACCATTACTTAGACGTTTACCCACTTTCAAATCAACACATTCTAATTCATGGAATGAATCTTCTACATCAATGATACCAGCAGGCAATAACCCAGCTTTATTCTTTCTTGTGCAAGCTTTATAAGCACCTTCATCAATAATTAAAGCACCCTTTGTAACCAAACCATGTAAAATCCAGAATTCTCTATTCTTTAAATGATGTTTATTATCATTAGCAATAAATTTAGTATATAACGGGATATTACCAGCTTTTAAACGGGCTAATTCAGTTTCTTGTAACTTCTTTAAATCTAATGTATCATCATTCTTAAGCTTAGAATCTTCGGAATCGATGGTTTGCATATATTCTACAATCTTGAACATATTGGAAGGTTCGGAACTTTTCATAATAATGGTATGCACACCAGCATTAGTAGCCAAATCTGCCGCAACAATTTTAGTTTGCATACCACCAGTACCAACATCAGAACCAGATCCACTTGAGGTGTTTACACCAGGTAAACCTTTACTCAAATCTGGGACAATTAAGATTGGAGTAGCCTCAGGATTAGTTCTTGGATTATCAGTATACAGACATTCAACATCAGTCAAAAGGAACAAATAATCAGCACCGACTAAAGCAGCAGTAATGGCAGATAAAGTATCATTATCACCAAATTTAATTTCACTAACGGATAAAGTATCGTTTTCATTAACGATTGGAACCACACCCATCTTCAATAATTCAGTGAAAGTGTTTTGAGCATTCTTAAATTGAGTCCAATCAACAATATCGTTTCTAGTCAGTAAGATTTGTGCAATTCTTTGGCCAAATTGACCAAATAACATATCCCATCTACCAATCAATCTACCTTGACCAACAGCAGCAATGGCTTGCACCTCAGCAAGATGCTTAGGTCTCTTATCCAGATTCAAAGTACGTAACCCAATGGCAATACCACCACTAGAGACAATAATAACACGGTGGCCTTGACGTTTTAACCTGATGACAGTCTCGACAATCAGCGACATTGTAGCCAATTTTGGCTCTTTAGTTTTCTCATCCACCAAAGAAGATGAGCCCAATTTAATTACAATCGTGTAAGTCTTCTTTTCAGTCATTTTTTATACCCTATTTCCACCACCTTTGGGTTGCTTTAACCTGGCAACTTTTCAACTATGATTCCTGCTTTATTAAAGAATAATTTTTCACTTCGTTGATTTAATTTTTTCACTTTCTCGAACATTTAAAGATCAGCAAGAGACACTTTTAAAGGCGATGAACTACCTGAAAGAAGACAACTTACAGGGAAGATCAGTAGGGTTTGTTAAGAGATGAATGTGTATGACGATATCCTGGAGCCGTCTGTGGTTTCTCGCAGTTTGACCGGCCATTTTACCTCCACAAAGCATAAAGAATTGCTACTTTTAAAGACCAGTATCCTGTCCGTGTTCCAATGTGATAGTGACAGTGGGAAGTTGATTCTGGCACACGAGTTTAGGTTTCAAGGTAAGATCACTGATATGGTGTTGATATCGCAGAAGGGTAGCCCTGAGGAGTCCTCAGAGTTATTAGATTTCTTACTTATCTGTATTGGAATAGGGAAATTCTCTTTAGTTCAATACAATCCCAGTCGAAATTGTCTGGAAACTATCAGTTTGCATTATTATGAGGATAAGTTCAAGGAGAAATCTCTTATGGAATTAGCTAAACAGTCCCAATTGAGAATAGACCCAAAAAATAAATGTGTCTTACTATTTAATAACGATAATATTGCCATGTTACCCATTCTTCTCAACCAAGATGAAGATGAGGAAGAATATGATGAAGATATATCCATGGATGGCCCCGTAAGGAAAAGAGCCAAACTAACAGGTGATATAGATCGAATTGTCGGGTCTAGTGCCATTTTACAAGCAAAAACATTGGATTCTGATATTCAAAACGTTATAGACATTCAATTCCTAAATAATTTCTCAAAACCTACCATATGTATAATATATCAACCCAAATTGACGTGGGTGGGTAACATGCAATTGAACCCATTACCTACGAAACTCACTATTATTACTCTCGATTTCCAATCCATGGAAACCAATACCCTTGTTGACCCCACTATAATTGCTAAATTAGATGGATTGGATTGGGGGTATCATTCTTTAATACCTGTGTTTAATGGGTTATTGCTTATAGGTGATAACCAAATGGCATATATAGACAATACTGGTGTTATTCAAAATGTAATATTATTAAATTCATTTGCTGATAAAAATTGGAAAAGAACTAAAATTATTGATAATTCAAAACTAGAGATAACATTTAACAAATCCACTTTTAAGCATTTTTGGGCTCCACCAATTGTTACTCAAGGAACCCGCAAAGAATCTGATATCTACTCAAATAACTCTAATGAAAGGGAAAATACAAATAATACAAATAATGATGAAGTGTTATTATTAATGGATGAAACGACTAACTTATATTATGTTCAATTAGACTTTGAAGGTAGATTATTAACCAAATTTAACATTTTAAATCTTCCCATCGTTAACGATATATTCATAAATAATCATGAACCTACATGTATTTCAAGGGTAGATAATATGAATAATAATGCTACAATGGATTTATTCATCGGGTTCAAGACTGGTAATTCTCTAATTGTTAAATTGAATAATATCAAATCTGCTGTTACCACTAGAGATGAACATCTTGTAGACACAGCAGATAAACAATCATACAACTATTTAGAGGATGAAGGCGACGACGAAGATATGGATGACTTATATTCAGATGATGCTAATGATGCTGATAAGAAGACTGCAAAGAACAATAATCCAACAAAAGATGAACAGGAAATGGTACAGGTTGTAGAACCATTTAATATTGAAGTGGTAACAAATTTCAAGAATATTGGTCCAATTACATCAATGACCCTAGGTAAAGTTTCCTCTATTGAAAAGAATATTAAAGGATTAGTTAATCCAAATCAGAATGAATATTCATTAGTGACAACTTCAGGGAATGGGACTGGTTCTCATTTAACTGCTGTTCAATTTAGTGTACAACCTACTATTGAATTAGCTTTAAAATTCATTAGTGTCACCCAAATCTGGACTCTTAAATTCAAAAATAAGGATAAGTTCTTGATTAGTACAGATTCATCAAAATCAAAGAGTGATATTTATGAAATTGACAATAATTTTGCACTTCATAAAGCTGGTAGATTAAGAAGAGATGCTACTACAGTATACATTTCAATGTTTGGTGAAGGGAAACGGATAGTACAAGTGACTACAAATCATCTATATTTGTTTGATTCCACATTTAGAAGATTAACAACCATCAAATTTGATTATGAAGTAGTCCATGTCTCTGTTATGGATCCATATATTTTAGTTACTGTGTCAAGGGGTGATATTAACGTATTTGAATTAGATACTAAAAGTAATAGAAAATTGTTTAGAGTCCCATTACCAGATATTTTAAAAGAAATGGTTATAACATCAGGTTTAATCTTAAAGAGTAATATGTGTAATGAATTTTTTGCCAATATGTCTGATCCTGATGAAGAGCAAATGTTATTTACATTTGTTACTGCGGATAATCAAATTATTTGTTTTATTAAAGAACATAATAATCGAATCTTCCAATTGAATGGGGTGAGCGAATTAAATGAAGAGCTATACATTAGTACATATATCTTGCCCGATGAAGTGGTTCCAGATCCATCCATTAAACAAATTATGATAAACAAATTAGGTAAGAATAACAAAGAGGAATATTTAACCATTTTAACATTTGGAGGTGAAATTTATCAATATAAAAAATCATCTTTAAGACATAGTAGATTTTATAAAGATTCTTCAAGAAATAATCTATCCGTTACAGGTGCGCCAGAAAATGCTTATGCCAAAGGTGTCAGTCAAATTGAAAGAATTATGCATTATGTTCCTAATTATAATGGCTTTTCTGTTATTTTTGTGACAGGTACAGTTCCATATATTATTATCAAAGAAGATTATTCTGTCTCTCGAGTACTTAAATTTGCTAACATTTCATTAGTGTCAATGACTCCCTGGGGTACTCAATCAATTATGTGTGTTGATGATATCAAGAACGCAAGAGTATATACATTAGACATTGATAATGTGTTCTATGGTAATAAATTACCTTTGAAGAAGATTGAGATAAATAGTACGATGGATAATTACATGACTTTAACTAACATTACTTATCATGAAAAATCAGAAACTTTTATTGTTTCATATGCGAAAGAGATAGAATTTATTACTAAAGGTGAAGATAATGAAAAGATTAACATCGGTGCTTTGGATGATGTACCGCATGCTAAATCCTATAAGAGTGGTATTTTATTAATTAATCCGAAGACTTGGAATGTTATAGATCAAGTTGAATTTGATGATGATACTATGGTTAATGATGTTAAAACTATGTTGATTCAATTGGATTCAAGAACAAAGAGGAAAATTGAATATGTTGTAGTGGGTGTAACAAATATTACAAGTGAAGATGTTCCTGCATCTGGCTCATTTTATTTATACAATATTATCACTGTGGTTCCAGAACCTGGTAAACCAGATACTGGATTCAAATTAAAACAGTTTTTCAAAGAAGAAGTTAAATCTGCTGTGACTAAAGTATGTGGTATTAGTGGAAGATTTATCGTTAGTCAAAGTCAAAAACTGATGGTAAGAGACGCCCAAGAAGATAATTCTGTCGTTCCAGTAGCATTCTTGGATGTACCATTATATGCGACAGATATCAAGAGTTTTAGTAATTTATTAATTGTGGGTGATGCTATGCAAGGTTTCCAATTTGTTGGGTTTGATGCAGAACCATATAGAATGATCCCATTGGGTAAAAGTGTTTCTAAATTAGAAACCATGTCCCTGGAGTTCTTGGTGAACAATGGTGATTTATATTTTGCTGTTTCTGATAGAAATGATATCTTACATGTATTGAAATATGCTCCCGATGAGCCAAACTCGTTATCTGGTCAAAGATTAATCCATTGTTCCAGTTTCAATATGCATTCCACTAATACTTGCATGCTAATGGCTCCAAAGAACCGTGAATTTGGCGACACCACGCAATCTACTGTACAAAACAATCAAGCATACCAGGCATTGGGTGCCCAAGTAGATGGGTCCATATTTAAGGTTGTTCCTTTACAAGAAGATGCATACAGAAAATTGTATTTCATCCAACAACAATTGTGTGACAAAGAAGTGTCACTTGGTGGTATAAATATCAGAATGGAAAGGCAAAAGAATGAATTCCTAAAAGTAACACACAATTTAAGACCAATGTTGGATGGGAACATCATAAGGAAGTATGCAATGCTACCCATTGCCAGAAGGAAGAATATGGCCAAGAAGCTCGGAAGAAATGCTCATTTCGATCTTTGGAGAGAGTTGATCGATTTAGAATTTTCTTTAAGGACGCTTTCGCGGTGAACAATACATCATCAATTATTGATATACCGTATATAAATTTAATAAACACTTTTATTACAATTTTGACTACAAGGTTGCACTTTTGTATTACTTTTGTATGTTATTTGCATTTCGAGATGTGTTGAAAAATCGAAAAATGTATAGTGAAAAATGAAGAACCCAAGGTCATAAAGACACGTTAAAGGTGTCAACAACAAGCAATCGTAGCCTGAATCTATTACAAGTGTAGCCAATTGCTTTGGAAAATACCCCACAAAATGCCTAGCAAATCCAAGAAGAACATCAAGAAGAGAGTCACCTTTTCAGATGACACTACAAGTACAGTACCCAGATCAAACAACAAGAATAAGGCTGATTTTACTGCTACTCATCCACCAGTGTTTGTTAGAAAGACATTTAGAACAATCCCATGGCATCTTTTGTTACTACTATGTTACTACGTTAAATTCTCAGCCAATTATAACACTGTGGCCTTATTAATGTTATTGGTACCATCACAATTTTTATATTTAATGTATCAATTTAATAGAAGTACTGTCTACGGGAACAAGAGACTGAAATTGAACATTACACTATCCTTAATTACCCTCATTGGGGCCTTTTTGTTAAGTTTTCCAGTGATAGTGATCGTTATTTTGTATGGTGCTCCCTTTGTGGAACATTTATCATTAACGTGGTTATTATCTTTACATATTTCATTCTTAGCATATCCATCACTTTATTCTGTATTTAATTGTGATTTTAAAGTTGGATTATGGAGGAAATATTTTATTGCCATTGTAGTTGGTGGTTGGTTAAGTTGTGTGGTGATCCCATTGGATTGGGATAGAGACTGGCAAGCTTGGCCCATTCCAGTTGTTATTGGGTCCTATTTAGGTGCATTTGTTGGTTATTCCATTGGTGCATTTATTTAGATATGTTCTTACTTTCATTTCATAAGACATTTCTATTGGATTCACAATATGTATTACATATATAGACAAGAGAAAAAATAGTAATATTAAACATCTTACATATAGAATCATTATTTACTTTAGTGTTACACTTCTTTTTTTAGTTTTGGTTTGGCTCATTCTTTGAAAGAATCGAATATAGTTTGACAATTTTCGGTGGTCACACCTATAGTGGCCAGATTTTTAGGTTGATATGGTTCTCTCTTTTTATAGAAATCAGAATTGATTAATGATTCTGAGAAATTTTTCAATTTACCATTAAATTTGATCATCACTGGTTCAGTGATATTTTCAAATATGTTATTCATTCCAACAAAACGGGTCTTAAATTCTGATATCAAATCAGAATTGGTACCATGAAGTATGGCATCATAAGTTATTATCACTTCCATCTTTTGCATAACGTTAGATAAGATGGGACACATCTTCTTACAATTCTTAGAATAGTCTTGCAATAAGATTAATAATTTTCTTACAATTGTAATCCAAAGTTCTACATGTTTTACAATTTGTTCTTTAATATCATTAGGTATATTATTTTCTATTTCAGTAGATAATTCTACTGTGTTGAAAGCAAAAAATGATCTTTGATATAATGCTAAGATAATATCACAAATGGCATTCAATAATTCAAATGATCTCTTTCTAAATAAAAATTCATAACCGACAAAATTTTTGGTAGCTAAATTAGAGAATATGAAGAAAATAGTATCTTGCAACAATTGGATCAATTCTTTATAAGTGAACTCAAAATTTTCTAAATCATTACTTTTTTCATGTTGTAATAATAAGAAGTAAGTGACATAAAGTAAAGAGTTTCTATAAACAATAGAATCAATATTACCATTTACCATAGTAGACATGGTTAAACATTTTTTAGTTTGTTCATCATATCGTATTTGTAAGATTTCCTTCATCCCCACAATCTTATACAAGGAAAGAACTCTATCTTTACTTTGTAAATATTCAATTAAATCAGTTTGAAATTTTAATAATCTAACATCATTACTAAATAATGGGTCCATTATCGGTGTTGAATTTAAATTTAATTGATTATAAAATAATGATGAATATTCTCCCTTAAAGATATGTCTCCATAAATAATTTTTACAAATAAAATTCCATAATAAAATTGGTTTATCATTTCTATTTTCATGATTTAATGATAAATGTAAACCATAATGAATATCTTCATCAAAATCAATTAGACTATGGCCACTAGTGTCATTATTATTAACAATAAATTCATTAAATGATGCAATTGATTCATAAAATTTTAATAAAGTCACGAATTGCAAAGTTTCAATGAAAGATGCAGCCACTGGTCTTAATTCTAATTCTCTCTTCACTAAAGTAAGGTTAATCATAAGTTTGTCAATAAAAGTGGAAAGAATATTGTAAGATTCTAATTCTTCATCTTTAATAATAATAAGAACACTAGAGGATAACATTTCAAAAATGATTAATAATAATATAGACAAGTTACCAACATTTATTAATTGTTCTATTAATAATGGACCTGGAACTAAAATACATGGTCTTTCATCAGAATTTATTTGGTTCATAAAAGTTAATAAATCCTTAATATTTAAAAATGGGATCAAATTATTGGTTTCTCTCATCTTGTCGAGATAAAGTTTTATTAATGTTACACATGTTGTATTTGATGGAAATAAAACTCGAGATTTCTCAGAGATAGTCAGTTGACTAATAGTATTAGTCACATTAAGTTGAAATTTATTCGTAACGAAGATTTTGGAAAAAGTTTCTAAAAATCCAGATAAATATGAATCTCTATTTCTTAAGAAGGGTATTGAGAAGATTGCATTGGGGGTATCAATAGGTTTTAAAAGATGATTTTCTTGAACGTATGTGGATTTAATATTATTAAACACAGAGAATATTTCCTTTTGATCCAAAAATTGTGGGTCTAAATCTTTAAATACATCAATAGCACTTTTAATCTTTTCAGAATCTTCAAAAGTGTCTTGTTTATCGTCACTTGACTCCAGAGCCAATTTCCGCCTTTTAATCTCTGGATCGGTAATATCTTGATCATTAGCGATAGATAAATCGATCCCCTCGATAGTTTTACCAGTAATTTCTTGTAATTCTAATAATCTAGTTTTCAAGAAATTCATTTCTTTAAAGATTGCATCTTTAGCAGAATATTGTGAGGTAACTTGTTCAAAGATTGCGGGTCCTTGGACCCAATTTAAAGTAATATTTGAATCCAATGCAGTCTCCACAGGGTTTTTATCCAAAGTGGGGACATTTCTTGGAATCACTTGAGTAGTTACGTTTCTACCCAATTTTGAAGTAGCAGTTAAATCATTTTTCAATTGGGTTCCCTGTGCATTCAATAATTGTAATCTTGTATTATATTCTCTAATTTGTTCCAAAGAGGCCAATTCAGGATTATTTTGTAACAATTTATTTGTCTCTTTAGAATAATTATTAGATTTAAAACCTGGAGAATAAGTGTTTAACATATTTGCATTACTAGAACTATTTTTACGTGATAAAACGCTTGCGGGGGAAGAAGTCTTTCTTTGAGATAAAGTAGACCCTGAACGAGTCTTATGGAAATCAGCTGCGGCAGGATTTTGTGAAGAGTCTATTGGTTCAGTGGGGGTCTTCCCAGTGGAATGAGATTGAACATATTTACCTGGCACATCAGGGTAAAAACAGGTATTATTGTTATTTTTCTTACAATTCCCACACATTGGCTTCCCACGATCACACCCAATCTTCCTTTTTCTACATTGGACACATGCAGGAGGTTTCCTCATTTTTCTGCCTCGAATATCCATCTTTGCAACGTTATTTTCTTTTGGTTTTGGGTTGGTTGGTTGTTGTATTTATCTTTATTTATTTATTTATTTATTTACTTTATTTATTTATTTTATTTATTTACTGTTTCGTGTACAGTGACCTGTCACTTTCCAAAGTGTCACAAATTGCCAATGTAAATGAACATCTGTCACCCCCAAATGACACCTGATGCAGTGTTAATAGGTGATTTAAAACGGGTTTATGCAATTGGGGATGCTTGTTTATGTTTATTTGCGTATTTTATTTACATATTTGAATAAAAAATGGGCAAGGAACTAGATGTATTCGGGTTCTGATTTTATACTGGTGGCTAGCAATTTATCCATCATCTCCCCAGTAATTATTTCTCTACGCATTGTGTCGTATGGTGATGCTTGTGATGTAGAATTCATGTTGTTTACCGAGTTGTTCCCAGTAATAGTCATCGCCCCAGTAGATGTGACCGTGGATGGTGTAGCACCACCTGGTCTCCCTGTTGCCATAGTTGTGGCCCCAGTAGTGGCTGATTTCCCCGTCAGCGATAAATCATCCTGTTGTCTTTGTTTAAATTGAATTCCCTGTGATGGTTCAAAATGAGTCAATTTGGAAATATTTTCCATAGTTTTAGCCAAATGAAGACTAGTAGACATAAGTCTATTCTTAATCACTTTATAACTTGATGGTGATTGATATACATTGGCACCAATGATATAATAATCTTTAATAATTTTAAATTTTGTCTGTTTTGTACCGTTATTATTATTATATCGTTCTTGTTTTCTAATGACCCAAAAATCAGGTTCTCGTACCACGACCAACACATATTCTACCCCATTCAATTTATTTAATTCTCTTTCTAATGTGGCGTGAAGTGGATATTTATTCATTATATCCAATCTCATGGGATCCAGATAAGAAAATTCACCACCACCACCACTACCGTCTTTATCTTCCCCACTAGGCAACACCAATGAATCACCCGCTACAGGTTGGGATTCTCCAGGTAATTGTGAGAATTGTCTTTGCATCTTAATGACATAATTATTCGATGTCTTATCGAAAAATGGTGATTCTGCAAAATAATCTAACACATTATCCGTTCTTAACCCAAAGGATTGAATCCATTCCGGTGATTTCCATTGTAATTCGTCTAACGAGGTGCCCTCCATTGTGCTGATGCGGTTCTCTCTTCGTGAGATGGACGTTGGAAGGAATCTTTTCTGTGTAAAATGTAATTCCTCTCAGTAAAAAAATGTGAATTTGGGAAGAGCCAGCCTGGAAGCTATAAAGTACGAGGAATCTCTAGAAGGAAAGGTCCATACATACACAAAGGTAATGCTATTACGAAGTATCACACAACATATTAGATTCAATTCAACAGTGGTTTCAGGAACCCATACAGTTGAAACCTTTTTGAAAAGTATTGGGAGAGGATGTATAGAACATAAGGATATATATGAGGATAATTGGGATAATTTGTTTCAATGGAAGGGCTCTACATTGAAACAGAAGGGGGTACCCATTCAACAACGTAAATATATCTTGTCACAAGTGGAGAAATATAGACAGAATGGTGGTAAGAATTTGAAAGAGATTAAATTGGGTAAGAAATCCTTCTTTGGTGGCGAAAGAAAGAGGAAAGAAATGAAAGCTCGATGGGTGGCCATTGCTAGAGCTGCTCGTAAGTAATTATGTATGTACTTTGTCATCCTTGTTTATAACTTATATATTCCACTGTAAATACTTTTAATTCAAGTTAAAGATTAACAACAAACTCAACTTTTAAACAGCTGAAAGTTACATAAACAAGCACATTACAATGTCTGATGAGGTGTATCTAAGTCTTGTAGTGGAATTAAACCAGTACAATTATGAACTGGAACAATTGTCTCAATGTTTTACACAGGGTTTTCATCAATTAAGTAGAGCTAATTATTGTAATAAAGATTCATTTGTTAAATATGGATCCACATATTATGATATGAATTACGAGGGACAATTATATGTACAATGTGATGCTGATTCCACTGTTAATATTCTAAACAAACCCCCACGGGATAAAGAAGACACCGACACAGAAGAAAAGGGCAAGAGGAAAGGTCCATATGATCCAATAAAGATGTTTGCTGGTGGGTTTACCGTTCCAAGACAATTAAGACAATGTCAATCAGAGTTTCAAAGTTCTATTACATTAATACAGAATTTGATTAATCGTAGAAATAGTATTAAGAACATTGTAAGACAATTAGAACAACAGTCCTAATATATACAAATATATAATATATATATATATCTGGTTTATAAAAAAATATGAATGGAATAATTAAAACGAATGTAAAAAGGTCATAAATATTGATGTTGAGACAGCATGTCTGAAGAATCAAATACTGGGGAACTCATTGATTCTCCATCATTAGTAGTGTTATAATATCTTAAGATATCATCTACAGATATACGATCTTTAAATGCTGAATCAGAGAATAAGAATTTTTCTAATTCTGGTGTACTTAAAGATCCTGGAGAAGAACTGTTCCTTCTATGTGAATTCTTATTACCTGAAGGTTTAATAGATGAATATGTTGATGATGTAGTTGATACATGTGATGATGATACTGAAGGATTTTTCACATGATGTGATTCTATCTCTCGTGGGAAATCTTTAACTGGTTCATCTTCCAACAGTGTAGGGAAACTATAATTCTTTAAGAAATTTATTGAAAGGTTACTACCCATAGAATCTGGTCTCTCCGAGGTAGATCTTTGTACAGATAAAAATTTATTATTGGTATTATTACTGGATAAATGTTTAATTTTATGAAATGATGGAGTTCTTTCCAAAAATGTTGTTGCCGTGGTGGATACAGACATTATTCTTTCATGACTACTTTGCATTGAATTAGCATACATTGACGAGGCAACAGAATCGGGACGTAATGTTTGTGTGACAAAGGCTTTATTTAATGTTATAGAGTCATTTTTCTTATGTGGTTTAATCTCGGGGCTCTTCTCCACTGTATCATTCCCACCAGCATGAGATATATGATGGAAATCAAATGGACCCGAAATGACTCTTGATGTGCTTGGTTGTCTCTTTACATGAGAACTAGAAGATCCACTTCTAAATAAATTCAAAATAGATTTCTTGTGCTTGATCTTATTATTATTTGATGTGTCTCGTATAGAACGTTGTTGTTGAGATAAATTTGGCGAATTTGATTTCTTGGTCAAGGGACGTAAATCAATCTGTTTCTTATTATTTAATGCTGGTTTATCACTATTGACCATAGTAATATTCAACCCATCTCCACCCATTAATTGTTGTGCTTGTAAACTGTACAATTTTTCAGCTTCTTGATCCTCGTCAATCCAAATGGATTTCATTTGTGGTAATTGTTGATTCACTATCATTTTGTTACACTGTTGTTGTTGGTGTCCTTCGTACTTTGCACAATCCAACATTGCCAGCTCGAAGAGGCTTTTGATTTATAAATGACGATTTTTCAGACTCGACTTTCAAAATTCCATATAAAACTTTTTTTTTTTGCGGTGCTGAAACTTCCCATTTTTACCCGATCGGGAAATGCTGACGCGCACCGCCAAATCTCTTGCCCCAAAGAGGAAATCTGGAGATAAGTAGCCGCTTTTTCGCGTCAGCCCAGCGATAAGGTTGCCCAAAGAGGAAATTTCACTGATAACACCATCTATATACATATTCCATCACAGGTTAATGAGTCCTTGTTTGCTTGACGTTGGGTTGCTCAACAGCAGTAGACATTTTTCTTTTCCCCACGGGGAGGGATGAGGGTAAATTGGTCTCGTTGACAATATTCTTACCATCCCCATCACTGCTACCAAGCACCACAACTTGTTTATAACTACCATTACGTAGTCTACCATTCAATAACACCAAGGAGGCATTCTCTCCCTGGGATCTAGAGCATTGATCGTTAGTCAATCCTAAAGTTCTAAGTAAACTGTTTACACCTAATGTGTTTCTACATTCTAATGCAGTTTGAGCACCACTACTAACCACAATACCACGTAATCTTGATGCTCTCAAGACACTTCTTACATTGGATATGAATTGACGACGGGATTGAATGTCTCTTAGAGCATATCCGTAGACTATTTCCACTTTAACCCCACGATTGACACAATTACAAATGTTCTTATGTTTTAATATGGCAGGTAGTCGAGATCCATAATTAAAAGTTAAGAGATCAATATCCAAGTTTGTCGTAGCTAATCCCAACCCCTTTTCACTAATAGGTAATGCAGCAACAATATCAAATGCCTGCGAAATCTTGGATAATGATTGACCTTTAGATGGATCATCAATAATTAATGTAATTCTAGAATAAATTTTTAACCCAGTAGCATCCATAATATCCTTAAATCTGGTGTCAATTTGCATTGGATTCATATCCTTTACATTGTTTGGAAACTTATCACTTTGGTTTACGGTAAAATTCAACGCAATGTGACTATATCCCAATGTGTATAATGTGGATAGTGTTGTTTTCAATTTGTCTAAATCTTCATCTGTAATGGGGGTATTGTACCCAGTTTGTGGCCAACTAACATTCAAATCCACTAACATTTTCTCCTGTTCCGCTGATTACTTTCTCGCTCTATATATCTCTAACTCTCTACCTTTCGAGATGACTTTCAGTCTTCCGTTATAAACTCTTCTCTTAATGAAAAATTTTGCTTCAACAGAAAACCAACAAATTAACCCTATATTAAAAAAAGGATACATAAACATTATATAAAAGAGACGACTAAACATCACTCTGAGTCTGACAAATCAATGAAGTTACCATGAGGTACCGGTGTAGTTGTTAATGCAACTCTCACTTCAGAATATCTTGGTCCCATGTAATTTGTTGGCACTTGTAAAAGTTGTTCTAAATGTTTGAAAACGTTTAACTTGGTGATTCCATGTTGACCAATTTGAGGCAATTGTACCACTGTTGGATACATCCAACTGGCTGTCCGGGAAGATCCAGCACATGAGGTTAAAAATTGTTTCATTTGGAAGATTTGACGATACCAAGTAGATATCTTTAAATTGGTGTAAATTCTATAATTTTCTAGTTCTAATAATGCTTGTAATAGTGTAAATTCCGGGATATCTCTTAATGATCTTGTAATATCTCTCCAGAAAACCACTAATAAGATTAAAGATTTTTCCTTTTTCCAAAATAATGTTTGAGACTGATTGATTTTTAATCCAGATTCAACCATACAATATTTTTGTATAAATTCACAAAAGAAAAATAACAAACTCTTTTGAAATCTCTTAGTCATAATAGTCTTCTCCAAACATTCAATAACTTCATTTGCCTCAACGACCACTTCCGCAGGTAAATCTAAAGCTAATTTCTGACGCTCAGCATCAACACCCATTAAACTCTTGTAGAAACAAATGTCTAAATATGTCTCTAATGTAATACCTTTAGGAGGTGAATCTTTAGTCCACATTACACCATTACTATACCGAACACCACCCATCTCATGCACTTTATGCGTGATCTGTTCTTGACTCATTGCTAATACATCCATGTATCGAATATAGTCTCTTTCATCTCTAGTCATATCAGCTTTCCTCCTAGATATGGCAGAATTAGCTACCTGTGGAGTTCTATCATGACTAAAATCTGATTTCATTAAAACTGTCTGATTTATTACCTTATCAGGAGTAGACGCCTTTCTTACTCGTTCTTTGTCATTAACATGGGATGGTAATGGCTTATCTTTCAAAGAGTTATAGATACTAATAATATCATAATCATCATTCATTTCGTCCGGTTCGGGGGTCCATTCTTTATCCTTGTTGAGATTTACTATGTTCTCCGATTGTGAATTCACTACGGCATCCTTTTGAAATGTGGTTGAAAATTGGTTCTCCATTTTTAACAATCCTCCACTTGGCGTCAGATGCTCAACTGTAGAACCGGAAGGGTTTTCATTCTGCCTCTCCATGGGATTTGGACCTGTATTCGACAAAATCTCAGGTTTTGCTTGAGTTGAAGAATCAGATATGTCAATTACTTGGTTACTGGGTGACGAAAGTTGTTCTATATTAACAGGAGTAGGTGATTGGAAATGGGCTTGAACTCTGGGTGATAATAATTTATACTTGAGGAAAATGGATCCATTGTAAGTAGATTCAGAATCAATATTGACAATGGGCCGAGGAGTAACTGTGTTTTGATTAACTGACGCTGTTGTTGAGGGAGTAGAACTATCTACATTTATGACACAATCCATGGTATTAATCGTGCAATTCTCAGTGATCTCAGTTACAGGTTGTACAGAAGTATCTTTATTCTTTTGACCATTTGCGTCAAAATTGATATTATTCTTTTCAGTCAATGTAACAGGAGTTGCTTCCTTGTTAACCAGATTACTTACTTGAATTTTAGAAGCCGATATAGGTTGTTCTGTGCTGATAGCTTTGGGTGAACTCTCTTTATCTAGCATATTCATATCATTTGGTTGAATAGTGGAAATCATTACATTTAATTCACTGTTATTACTTGATGGTACAGATTCAGTAATTTTTGGAGCAATCTTCTCAGTTAAATTATTCATGTCCTTTAATAGATCAGTAGGAGTTACTGCAATAGGAGAAACATTACTGCTAGGTGGCAGGTTTTCAGTAACCTCAGGAGCAATCTCGCTATTTATATTATTTATATCCTTCAGTTGTGTCACAGAAATCGATGTAGTTGAATCACTGCTATTGGTGGATGGGACAGGTTGAATTGGATTAATAGCTTTGAGAGTAGTCCCTTTATTTAAGTTATTCATCTGGTTCAGTTGAGCAGTAGAAGTAACTGTATTGGAAGAATCATTACTGCTAGATATTAAAGGTTTCATAATTTCAAGATCAATATCGTTATTTAAACTATTCATATCCGTTAGCAGATTAGTAGAAGACCATGTGGCCAAAGTATGGTTGCTGCTAGCCATCTCAGGTGCAATGATGTTGACAACTTTAAAAGTACTCTGTTGGTTTAAATTACTCATATGAGAAATATCAGCTGTTAAGTGACTGGTAGAAGAGATAGAATTATTTGGGATATCTACTATGTGGCTATTATTAACTGTTGAAATAGACGCTTGAGGTTTATTCAGAGTATTAGCCTTTGTTGTTGTATTCATATCTGTAGCCAGTACTGCCGATGAAGTATTTGTATATTTTTGAGTGGACGTTTCAGCGAAAGAAGAATGAATTTCACTAAATCCTTTTCTATTCAACGTCACGTCATTATTTGGGGGGATTTCATCGGTAATAGTAACTCTACTATGTTGCTCTTCTAGATTACCCCTACTAGTAGTGATATTTTGAGTTTTACTTCTTACACTTACATTACTATCTGTCCGAGAGCTAGTAGAGGATGTACCAATTTTCATTTCACTTATCGGCTTTGGTTCAGTCATCTCAGTCATAACAACATCAGGAGGCTCTTGTGAGACAGTAGAATTGTGAGTCACATCCTTTTCTGTAGTGGGCTTTGATTTAGTCGTATCAGTTATAGTAACATTATGACGTTCTTGTGATGTATCCGATGTGTGATCCATATTGTTTTCTATTGTAGGCTTGGGTGTAGTTATTACAGTTGCAGCAACATCATGAGGTTCATGTGATGTATTAGAACCATTATGAATATCCTTTTCTGGTGTTGGCTTTGGCTTAGTTATGTCAATTATAGAAGCATTATCATGTTCTTGTGATGCAGTAGAGCCGTGATCTATATCCTTTTCTTTCACAGGTTTCGGGTTAGTTGTCCCAGTCATAGTAATAGCACGAGGTCCTTGCAGTGTATTAGGACTGTGATCCACATTCTTTGAATTGGTAGGTTGTGGCTTAGTTACCTCAGCCATAATAATCGCACGAGGTACTTGTGTCATATTGGAACCGTGATTCACATCCTTCATTATGTTAGCGGTAGGCGAACCAGTAGTCTTTTTTGGAGAAGTTTTTGCATTAATATTAGCAGTAAATGTAGTAGTAGTACATTTTGTTGTTACAGTTTCGTTGTTTGCTTTGACTCCGGTAAATTTTGATTTGGGATTATCCAGTATAGGCTCAGTTGGAACTTTTGACTTAGCCTCTGGCCTTTCAATATCCTTAGCCTTTACTTTCTCAATACTATCAACATTTTTTGGGCTTGAGGCAGATTCCACTGGATTGTTTGCCTTTGAAGGTTTATCTAACGAATTTTGCAGATTCATGATATTTTTAGAGAATTGCTGGATATATTCCCAATTTTCAGTAATAAAATCTCTCATTAATGACTGATATTGTCCTAATTTGGTAGGGTCAATTACAATATCATCATTGTATGAAGACATCATATGGTTTGGAAGGGTAGGTAAGCCTGCAATATTAAATAAAATAACCAATAAGCCATTTATACCTGGTAACTTTTCCGTATTGATACTCTTTCTTCTCAAAAACTGTTCAAATAAAAGTTTGATCGTCGTATATTTGTCTTCTGGGTCTTTGTTTTTGACTCCATTGTTATTAACATCTTTGTTATTAACACCTTTATTGTAAACCACTTTGTTATTGGCCTCGCTATTATAAACTACTCTGTTATTGGATTCTCTGTTATAAACTACTTTGTTATTGGGTTCTCCGTTACTACCTTGTTTGCTATTAATTTTTAACTTCTGTATTGTATCACTTGTCTTCTTACGAGTGACTGGTATATGGATTCCATTATGATCCGTCTCATAGGTGTCAACACGAAGTACTTCATCCAAGGGTTTCAATGCAATACCATCAAATCTGGCAAGTGCTGGATTTTTAACTTTAGGTTTGGAGACTTGTATGCCTATATCAGACAAATATTCACGGGCTAAATTACCATCCTTGACTTTGGACAGTTCCTTGTTTAAACTAGTCACAAAATCATTCGATAAATTATTAACTTCGGGTTTGGCTACTTGTGTCTTTATATCTGTTAAAAATTCACTCGATAAATTTTTAATTTTAATAATATACTTGCTGGAATCTACGTATTCTCTAATCACTTTAATTTTCTTTTCTGATCGAGATCCTGCATTAGTAGTATTGTTATTCTTTGGTATTTGATTAGCAAGAGATGAGTTGGGATATTCAGGAGAATTGTCTTGTTTTACTAAGTTAGGGGTTTTAGTCGAAACTTTACCTTTGTTAGCTTTCTTTAGTATCTCAGCTGTTTCGGCGAGTTGGGGAGTATTTTGACTCTTAACCTTAGGCAACTGCGCAACGTTAGAATCCGAGCCATCAACCTTTTTAGCAGCACTGCGCGATGCAGTTAAAGATTGTATTACAACTTTGGGAGGTACTTCTTTCTTCTGCGATGCTTTGGTTTTGTTTAATGTTGCCTTTGGGCTCACTTTTCGCTTAGGAGTACTACTTAAGACAGTGTCAGTTGGGGTAGTTTCTTGGTTATTGCTAGACTTTGGCTTCAATTGACTTAGTGGATAATCATTATCTACATCGAAAGAAGTAGATTGATCAGCAGTGGGACTGAGTTCTCGTGTAACAGTGTTTTGATTCGCTGGCTGGGTAGGTATGGGAGCTGTACTTCTAGTGTGCTGGATTCGAGCCAATGGTGTATCCTCATTATCACTATCATCAAGAATAATATCAACATTGCCTTTTACTTCTTCGGAACTCGGCTGATCTTCCTCCTTCTCCATATCGACATCTTGGTCAATACAACGAGCTCTAACGGAATCCTGTTGAGGTGTAACAGAGGGAGTACTGCCCCTTCTTGGAGTGGATACGGGAGATGACTTGCGCGATGTTATATTATTCCCAGAATGTCTATATCTGGGACTTTCTGCCGCTTTGTTTTTATGTGCTCTACGGATCCTGGATATATCGACTTTTAACTGAGTTGACCTAAGAGACTTGATTTCATTTTGAATAGTAGCATCATTTTGTAGTAGTGTCTCTACTATAGTATACAAATTTTGAATTGATTCATACATTTGAGAGTCTTTAGTGTATAACATTGTCTCCAATCGGACAAACCTTTGGGTCATTTCTTCTAGTCTAGAATTAATCAGCTCTATCTGAGTAGCGAATGGTTGAGTATTGGTTTCCATGATTAGACTTGAAGGGTTGGGAAACCTCGGTTGTGAAGCGTTGGGATCCATCCCCATTTGTATTTGACGAGCCAAATCGTTCATTGTATGCGATTAAAATAGAATATTAAATCGAAAGCAAAAAACAGTGAAAATAGATAGCCTATTTTTTTATTGCTTATAGAAACACTCCACCAATGTGTTAGCTGCTTAAGTGAAAACTGTTTAATGATGGTTATCAGGCCTTTTTGTCACTATATTTTGAATCAAAGAAGTTTCTTACAATAATTATTTTTTTTTCCAAGCTGAAAATTTAAACCTTTCCAAGAAGAGCTACCATTGACCACCTAATGTAAGCCTAATTGGGGTGGGAATTCAGTGTAAATTGGATCGGAATACTGGTCAGAAGTCCTCAAAAACATATTTATACGTAAAAAGTCTGCGTGTATAGTCTATATATTTATATTCATATGCACAGATATGTTTATTCATTTGTATTGCCATTCACCTTCAGAGGCTCTTTTTCTGTTTAATCCAAGTCTCAAATTGACCAACTCAGAAATGGTCTTGTTAACCTTTGCAGCGTCAGGACTTAAGCCCAAATCATCGGCTAATTTGACAACGTAACCGTTAATGTATTCGATCTCGGTGTCTCTTAGGTAACGAGTATCCTGTCTCATTGAACTACTATTCTTAGCATTGACCACACAACCCATCTTGATGATCTCGTTGATTAAATTTTCCACATTCAAAACCTTGTTGACCTCTAAAGTTGGATATTGTGGTAAATTGTTGTAATTGTTTTCATATTCAAATAAAGGTTTATAAGCAACCTTCAACACTTCAAAGCTTTCTTTAATGATAGAAGTAAAAATTGGGCGACAATCGTTTACCATTTCCCCATTATCACAATCCATAATGGCTGTGACTGGGTTGATACAGGAATTAATACAGAATTTAAATATTTGACCAAATAAAAGTTCTTGGTAAGTCATATGTTTTGAATTAAAATTCTTAGCAAAAATGGGTTCCACTAAGATCTTAATTAATGAATTTTCCATTGTATCCTTTGTCACCAAATCATTAGTTTGAATCAACTCTTCTTGTGTCCAAGGCAATCTTGCAATCTGGACACCAACAAACCCAGCATGATTAAAGATGAATCCTTTATCTTGGAATGCACCATGAGAAATAACCCCTTGGAACAAATTTGGTCTAATTGAACCTTGGGGAAACACCTCATCTTTCAAAACTTCAAGGACACCCAACCCGTTTTGAATCAAGATTAAATTAGTATTGGAATCGATGTAAGGTAAATATGGTTGTAATGCACCCTTAGTTTGGTAGGTCTTTGTAGTGACTACCAAGTTTTGGATTCTAGTACCAGGGAATGTTTCAGGAGAGTAACTCTTATCCAAAGTCTTAACAATTAATGGTGTATCCTTTTCGAATAATTTTCTAATCCCAATGGTAGAAGATGCGTCATTTTGAAATTGAGATAATCTACTTTGGTTTCTGAATAATGGGATCACTTCAGTGTTAGTGAATTGCAAAAGATTAACGGCTAATAAGGTACCCATGGACCCCATACCGACGATATGAATAACTGGTTTAGTAGCTAAAGTCATTTCTTTTCAGCGTTTTATCTTGTGTTTTCTTGTCTTCTATATATCCACAGCGTTACTTATCTTTAGTAGAAGTATCTAATGTAATGCGTGTAAGCAAAAGAGTACCGATCTTGAGGACGTGCCTTTGGTTTAAGTTGTGTGTCTCATCTTTGCGGAAAGTGCTCGAGCAATTTGAACTATTTTTTTTTCATTTCCAGATCTGGCAACTGCGACACACAGAAATGTGCCATTACGTATTTTAATATATAAAAGTGGGTATATAGCGTATATTAAATGTGGTAATATGTATATAATTGTCTATCTTACAGTCCGATATTTTACGGTATTTTGTAGTCCTTCACAGAGTTTGCTTGGCTCTGGCTCTGTTCAAGCCGCTTCTCAAATTGACCAATTCCACAATGGTGCTGTTAACTTTGGCTGCATCGGACCCCATGTCCAACTTTGCAGCCATCTTCACTACAAATCCGTTGATGTATTGAATCTCGGTGTCTCTAAGATTCAAAGTGTCTTGTCTCATGGAAGTACTGTTTTTGCCACCAATAACACAACATAAGTGAATAATTTGATCCACTAACTTTTCCAATTGGAAAGTCTCAGTCACTTGTAAGACCGGGTATCCATCTTCACCGTTATATTTCTTCTCGTATTCAAATAAAGGCTGGTAAACCACTCTTAAGATGGATAAGGATTCCTCAATGATGGAAGTGAAAGTGGTATGACAACAGTCGCGTACTTCTTCATTTAATGCATCTACAATTGCAGTCACTGAATTGATACATGAATTTAGTAAGAATTTAGTCAATTGACCCATTAACATTTCTTGGTATGTCATATGTAACACATGGAACACATCGTGAAATGTTGGATCAGTAAATAAATGCATTAATTCATTGTCTGCAGAATCTGTTGATACTAATTCACAAGATTGGATGACCTCTTCAGGAGACCAAGGTAATCTGGCAATTTTAAAATCTGCATCACATGCATGGTTAAAGGTGAATTCTGATACTTGATAAGCACCATGAGAGATTACACCCTGAAACAATTGCGGACGTTCTTGTTTACTCTCGATGGAAAAGATTCCATCTTTAATCTCCTCTAAGACGCCCAACCCATTTTGAACCAAGATTAAATTTGTGTTAGAATTAATATATGGTAAATATGGTCTTATGGCATCTTGAGTTTGATACGTCTTTGTAGAGACTACTAAATTGCGAATTGGTTCGTTCTTTGGATAAGTCTCAGGACAAAAAAACTTGTTTATCTTTTGAGACACGGTATACTTGTCACCTTGGAAACCTGGCCACATTCTATTAATTGTAATAGATGAATTAGCCTCATTGGCAAATCTTTCACATTTGGAAATGTCTCTAAATAATGGTACAATTTCACATTGTGTATTTTCTAATAAATTCATGGCAATAATGGCACCCATCGCACCCATCCCAATAATATGAACTACTGGTTTTTCATTCTCACTTCCTGTCATTGTGATACTATCTACTTGCTCCGTTGTCTTGTCTTTCTGTACTCTGCTTTACAATAAGACTGTTATCAAACCGATTATAAGTTCTTCAAGAATGAGAGATATCTATAAAAAAAAAATGTTTGCTTAAATAAGCACGATTATCGAATAACGGTTTATTAATAGTAATTTCTATGGGGTACAAACAGATATAATATAAGATATATACTTATATACAGTCAGAAAAATTAAGCTTCATTCTTAACAGATTGACCAGTCTTTAAATCTCTAGCGATGACTCTTAAGACACCATCTCTGTTAATGTTCAAAGAAACTTCAACACCAGCAGTAGCACCTTTAACAGCGACTTCTAATAATCTTTGAGTGGCCTTGTAATGTTTTTCTCTAACGACTTCTGGCTCATCATCTGACCATTCTTCACTATCTTCTTCATCAGCTTCCACTGGAGTTGGTTCAATGGTCTTTTCTTCAATGTAAGATTCACCTTCATAAACGGCAATTAATAAATCACCCTTTGCATCTTTGAAAGTTAACTTCTTTTGTACTGGGTAAGAAGTTTCAGCAGGAAAGATTGGTACGAATTCATTTGAAGCATTTAATAAACCAATTGGTTTTTGTAAATGTAAAGTGTTAATGACAACAGGTTGAGAAGCATCTTTTAATTCATCTTCATCATAATCAGAAATTAATCTACCTTGTAAAGCAGCACCAGAGGCAATTAATTCGTTTGGATTATTTGAAGCATCTTTATTTTGTGGACCCCAAATTTGAACATTTTCTGGGAATAAGAATTCTAAATTAGTTGATAATTTTGGAGTGAAAGAGACACCACCAGATAATAAGACAGCGTCAATATCTAATGGATCTAAACCAGCTTTAGCAATGACATCATCAATGAATTGAGAGAATTTAGAGAAAACTTTGTTAGCGGTTAATTCGTATCTCATTCTGTTAATAGAAGTATGGTAATCGAACCCATCGGCTAAAGAATCAATAGAGATGGTAGCAGAAGTAGCATTAGATAAAGTCTTCTTAGTGACTTGAGCGTTAGCTCTTAATTTGGCTAAAGAACGAGCATTATTTCTTGGATTAGATTTATTCTTCTTTTGGAAATCCTTAGCAAAATATTCAATTAATTCAGCGTCTAAGTTATCACCACCAAGTGTGTTATCGTGAGCAGTGGCTAAGATGGTGTAAATACCGTTACGAACAGCCATGACAGCAGCATCAGATCTAACACCACCGAAATCAGCGACTACAATAGTAGCATCCTTGTTTTCCAATGGGAATTGTTCTAAATGAGATAATAAAGCAGCAGATGGTTCATTAATATATTGAACAATTTTCAAACCGACTTGTTGAGCAGCAGCACCTAAAGCAGCCTTTTGTTCTTCAGAGAAATTGGTAGGCACAGAAATGACAGCTTCTTTTATAGTTTGACCAATATAATCTTCAGCAGCAAGTCTTAATCTGTTTAAATGTCTAGAGACAACTTCGTCGACGGTAATCTTTTCCACCACGTCTTCACCTCTATGAATGGCAAACCCAACTTTACCATCTAAATTAATGGCAGGAGCACCAAATTCACAACGAGACACATCACATTGATCGAATGGAAGACCAATGAAGTCACGGAAGTTGACAATAGTGTTTTTTGGGTTTCTAATCAATTGTTGGAAAGCTTGACCACCATGATATTCATCTTCACCGACGTAGGAAAGAACAGATGGGATGGCACGTTCACCGTCTGGGTTTGCAATGACGTCTACGTCGTTCTTTGGGTTGATGTAGGCGATCGAAGAAGAGGTGTTACCGAAGGAGATACCGATGATTGGGGAAGACATCTTTGGTTTATTTGCTTGTGTTTTTTGCAGTGAATGTTAACACTACTTTCCACTCTTTCAATGCTTCTTTAAACATCAAATTTCACTTAAAGAAAAAAAAATTTCAGCTCATCGCAAAAAATCGTGCGGAGTGACTGAAAAATTCAATATTTTAAAGATTTGAAATAAAATAAAAGAAATCCAGAATCCAACGGCGGTTGTTTTGGAGTTGTTGGAAGAAGAGTGGCCGTAAGAGAGGTTTGAAGGTTTGAAAGGTTAGCTGGAAGAAGCACAATGTCACATTCAGGGGCTGCTACGTTTAAGAAGGTCGCTGGGATCATTACTATAGACGAGGATGTCTCCCCTGCACAATTGATCTGGAGATCTACCGCGGGAGATAAATCACATACTATCTCCCTAGAGACCATAGATAAATTACAAGCTACTCCACCAAAGAGTGAGAAAATGATGTTGAGGTTGATTGGTAAGTTAGACCCCGAGGTGGTCGCAGCAACGTTGAATAAGAAAATTAAGGATAATGAAGGGAATGAAGTGACTCCTCCATTGCCTAAACCAATATCACATATGTTTACTTTTAATAATAGAACCGTGATGGATAATATTAAGTTAACTTTACAACAAATCATTTCTCGTTATAAAGATATTGAACAAGATGAAGAAAGAAGAAGGACAGAGACTCCCGTGGTGCCCGATGGGATAGATGCATTGGCGGTACAACAACAACAATTACAAAGTCAAGCTCCACTGATTAATACTGCAAAATTAGATGACTCATTATCTCGTGAAAAGTTGTTATTAAATTTAAAATTACAGCAATCTCTATTGAAAAATAATAAAGATTTAATGAAAACATTCCAAGAAACTGTGATACATTCAGGGTTACCACCTGAAGAGTTTTGGGCCACACGTGTTCCCTTATTAAGAGCATTTGCCCTTTCCACATCACAGAAGGCTGGTCCATATAATGTTCTCTCGACAATCAAACCTGTGGCATCTTCAGAAAATAAAGTTAATGTTAATTTGTCAAGACAAAGAATTATAAGTATATTTGAAACTTACCCCATTGTGAAAAAGGCATATGATGATAATGTCCCTAAAAATTTTAAAGAACAAGAATTTTGGGCAAGATTTTTCTCATCAAAATTGTTTCGTAAACTAAGAGGTGAAAAGCTAATGGCTAATGATCGTGGTGATGTTATTATAGATAGATATTTAACTCTTGATCAAGAATATGATAGAAAGGATGATGAAAGATTAACTCACCCGGTGACAAAATTTATTGACATCGCTGGGAATGGTGAAGATGATCCTGTACGTCGTGGTCATAGACCTGATTTTACAATGAGACCAGGAATGGATGTTAATGGTAATAGTGATGGGACGATAGATATCTTGAAAGGGATGAATAGACTTAGTGAAAAGATGATTATGGCCCTTGAAAATGAATATTCAAGATCAAATTTACAACAAGAATCACCAGATGATCAAGAACGTGAAAATATTGAATTACTTGATTTGGAGAAGCAATATGAAGCAGATTATGCAATGATTCATTTAAATAATTTGGAAAAGGAAAAATCAGTAAAGGCAATCACCGAAGAGAGAAATAATGAACATCAACAATCAGCTAAATTAAGTCCCCAAGCAATTTCTACCCATCTTAATAGATTAATTGAAGATTTAAGTTCAAATGTTGATTTAACTAATGTCATGTCTGAGACAAATGGTAACAATGAAATAAATCAACGTGTTATTCAAGCGGTGAAAATAAATGCGAAACAAGCTAAACATAATGATTTAGATCCAATGTTAGGTACATTTATTGGTCGTTCAAGTAATGATGAAGCTAAATCTGAAATGCCAATAGATTTATTAGAAAGCTGTCGAATATTACATTCAACATGTTGTGAATTTTTAAAACATTTTTATATTCATTTCCAAAGTGGTGAATATAAGAGAGGTATTTTGGTCAATAAATTATATAAACATTTGAAAGATTGTAGCAAGAAATTACAAGAATTATTTGATGATGTGTTAAGAGAAGATGGTGAAAGTATGGCAGAAATGACTACGGCATATTTAAAACCAATTTTAGATTCAGTATTGTTTGCCATTGATAAATATGACAAGGCATTTGCTGAATTTAATAAAGATATTCAAGCATCATAGAAAATACATAATATAAGTATTCTTTTTTTAATAGTGTTATTTAAAGAACTTTTAATAACGAACATTAATATGCATTCTCACAAAGAATAAATTCAATTTTATTTTCTATAAATATAGACATTTTATATATATTACAATCTTAACGTTCTTCTCTATCCATGTTATCTCTTGCAGCCATTCTACCTCTTCTACCTTTACCACGAGCAATTTTTTCTTTATTTCTTCTACTTAATTCTTTAACCACTTCACCATTAGCTTTATCTACAGAATCTCTTAATGCTAAGATAATATCCTTATCAACATTTTCCTTTGGTAATTTCTTACCTAACACTTCTTCAATTCTTAAGATTAATTCTAAATCATATTGAGATACTAAAGAAACAGATTTACCTGATCTACCAGCTCTAGCCGTTCTACCTACACGATGAATATAAGATTTGGAATCTACTGGAATATCATAATTAATAACCACATCAACAGATGGAATATCTAACCCTCTAGCAGCCACATCAGTAGCCACTAAGATACTTTTCTTACCAGCTTTAAATAAATCCAAGGCACCAGTTCTTTGATTTTGATTTAAATCACCATGTAATGCAGTAGCATTAAATTCTAATAAATTTGCTAGCCCAGAAATTCTTTCAGCGTTAGCTTTAGTTCTAGTAAAAATAATCATTGATTTACCAATAAATTCATTTAATAAATAAACCAAATATGTATCTTTAACACCACCGGGTACCACCATTAAAGTTTGTACTAAAGTGTCTACAGTTTGATATTTATTTGACACAGCACATTTCACTGGGTTAGTTAAACTAGCTCTTTGTAATTTATCTATCTTGGAAGTCATTGTCGCGGAGAATAAATATGTGGTTCTACCTTTACTTGGAATAATCTTTAAGATTCTATCCAAAACGGGACCAAATTCCATATCTAATAATCTATCGGCTTCATCCATGACTAAATATTTCAATTTTCTTAATGAGAAACCTTTAGTATTTTCTAAATGATCCATTAATCTACCTGGAGTAGCAATAATAATATGTGGTTTTCTCATTAAATCTCTAGCTTGATCCATCATATTCATACCACCCACAATACAAACAGAACGAACCCCCATTAAAGAACCAAGAGAATCGAAAGTTTCTTTAATTTGTTGTGCTAATTCTCTTGTGGGAGATAAAATACATGCATAATATGGTTGTTGATCATGCCATAAATTGTTTAAAATTGGAATGGCAAAAGCAGCGGTCTTACCGGACCCAGTTTGAGCTAGACCAATAATATCTTTACCCTTTAAAGCAGGTGGGATGGATCTAGCTTGAATGGGAGTTGGTTTCGCATAATTCAAATTCTTACAAGCCTCAATTAATTCTGGAACCAAATCTAATTCTTGGAAGGATTCAAAAGTTTCACCTTCTTCTTCCTCATCTTCTTCATCTGCTTGTTTCTTAGAAGATTTATCCCCATTGTCAGACTCGGCTTGGGATTCTTTAGCTTTTTCTTCCTCTTCTTCTTGTTTCTTCAATTTCTTTTGATTTTCTAATGCTTTAGCTTTAATCTTTGCAGCTAAAGAGGTAACTTCATTTTTAGAAAATGATGGATCTTTCTTACTAACTTTACCACTGGCCATTTTAAATGTTTCTTCTGTCCTTCTTGAGATGTCTTAAATCTAATTCTGCCACTATATAAGTTGTTCAGAACTCATCTCATCGCTTTTTTGATGAAAAAATTTTTTTTTAAAGCTCATCGAGAAATAGCAAAAAACGTCACAAATTACAAGTAACATTTTGTGACACTTCTTCAAAAGACGATTTTATGTTAGAAATGTTGTGTAAATAATAATAAAAATATATATATAATAAATAATACATTTCTCTCTAAAGAAGTTATGCTGAATTAAATGATGGAGGGGGAGGATGCTTATGCTTAGTTAATCAGTTTGGTATGTGGACTGGAAGCAAGGAAGGTCGGTTTCATTCAAAAAACTGCATCATGCAACGGGCAGAAATTCTTGCCAACATTATTTATTCCATCTACTGCAGCAACTTGTTGTGATTTCTTAACAAACCAACTCTTGATACAACGATAATGGAATACGCAAAGACATTCTAACCGTCCAACTTTCTCCCCCGGCAACATTTGTTCAAAACAAATGGGACATTCTTCGTAGTCATCCTCGTTAATTACACTTGTCTTGTCGTTATTTGGATATGCTATCTTATAAACAAGCATTCTGTTTCTAGTAGTTGGGTAAGCGGCAGATTCGTCATCATTATTGGCTGAATCAGGACCTGGACTCGCTACGTGAGAGTCCCTGTGATGTTGCTGTATACTTTCTGCCCTCTTAATACAATCTTCAATATGTTGTTCAATGATATCTTCATCATGTTCAGGAGACAATGTATTAAAATCTATATTACAAATAGGACAATTTTGACTGTCGTCATCGTTGTCCCTATCAACATCAGCACTGGTGTTAGAATTTGATGTTGACCGTATATTTGTAGTATCTTCCATATTTATAGGAAACCCTGACATTGTAGCCTCAGAAGTGTTCAAAGAGGTTTGACTATCATTCATAGAATCAGTACCATCTCTTTCACCCGTTGGACTCGGTACAATAAGTCCCAAATGTAATAAATTGTTGTAACAAGAACCACACGTTCTATAGGGTCCAAAATCATCGTCATAATCTGGCCTCTTAACCACACGAACTTTATCTTTATTATAACGAATAAAATGACTAGTACAATCTTGACAAAAGATATTCCCACAACAACGACAGTGATGTCGTCTTTGAAAAAATGTAAACTGTTCATGACAGTTCATACATTGCGACACATCTTTGTCAGGTTGCCAACGGGCAAAACTGTTTACGTACTGTTGTTCTGGTAATGAAAGTCTTCTCACCGAGGACATTTCTTTTCAAATCCCTCTTTCCCTTTCTCTTTCTCTTTCTATCTGAAAACAATATAACTTTGTGTGCACTTTCTTCTTACACACACACACAGTGGATCTCCCGCCTGAATATAGTCTTTGTGATCTTTGGTTTAGACAGGTTTTTTTCTGGAAGTCATCGCAAGAATTGTCTTTTCAATGTTGACAAATTTCAATCTTTAAAAACGGAAGAAAACAGGCAATAAACACTGTGTTATTAACACAAGAAGAAACCTGTCAATGAATGGCTGTAAACATGTGTTTAGAGACGTTGTTAGTGGGTTGAGAGTTGGGCAGTTTAATAAATTGCATGGCTTGAAGGGAAACCTAGAAATGCAAGGGCCAGGGTTAACAGACCATCTTTTATCCTTTAGTCCCGTTGAATTACCCTTGTCTCAAGATGGGTATTTCCAGTATTTAGATCCGAGCCACAACGGTGGTAAGTACTTGAGAAGACTTTGGGGTGGTGGGTCTATGAAATTACACTATCCAATGGAATATGATAAGCTATATTCTTGTGTGGAAGTTATTAAGAGGGAAAGAGGGACCTCACAGGGGACATATCTTACTCTAAATAGAACTCTGGTTGATGATAGTTCCTCTAAGTCTGTTTTAGAGGAAGTAAGAACATTGGTGTATACAAATGCTGCCCCAGTCAGATCTTATCCCCTCCTATTGTCTGATACGGATCTTGTCAATGGACAAATCGTTGCACCCATGTGTTTCCACAGAGATAATATTATAAAATACAATATTTTATCTTCAAATCCACATAGAATTCATTGGAATAAAGAATATTGTGTTAAGATAGAAGGTTACAAGGATATTATTATTCCAGGACCTTACATCTTACAATTAACCACAAATTTGATTGAAAGTTATATGAATCTGCCGCTAACTAATATTAAATATCGAAATCTTAATTATATATACCCTGAGACCCCGGTTAATCTTATGTATAACCCATCTCATGATAAAATATTTTGGATAAGTGATGTCAGGAATCCAAAGTTAATTTATTTTACACTTAGTATTTAAATAAGGATTTTATTTATTTATATATGGTACATAAGAGAGGATAGGATATATTATATAGTTTATAGAGCATTGCCTCTCATTTTCTCCCCATTAATAACATCAGCACCAAGTGATTCCATTACTTCTCTTTCAATTAAAGAACCAATATTTGGGTAAGCCATGCTTGCTTCATATGCACTGACAATTCTTTCTTGAGTAATACCAATTTCACAATATGCTAATGCTTTAATTACATTTGCATATCGTGTAATGGTTAATCTTATACTATTACTTAAATCTGGATCATTTTCATCTGAATATATTTGCCATGAAGATTCTTCTTCTAATCTTGTGATAGATACATTAGTGGAGCCATTTAATGATATAGCACCAGTGGGACCCGAAGTAGTAGCATTCCCTCCAGTTGATCCACCTGGTGGTAAATCTTTAGCGACATCCATTTGTGATGTCTTTCTTAGCCATATATAACCATTAACACCTAATACCACAGTAATATTCCCAGGTAAATTATGAGTATGGTTTTTAGCTCTCACAATTAATGCACTGGGTACTTGAATATAAAGACCATTTCTTAATTTCCCATATTTTAAAGATCTTGTATGTAAAGAAGCACTACCATCTTGGAACAAAGATTGTACTTCAGCATTTAATAAATCACCTTCTTTTAAAAATGTTCTCATTTGTAATTCATCGCTTTCAGATTTTCTTCTTAAGATCCCACCAGGTAAATTAACGGAACCTAACATTAATACAGCATATTGTTTTGCACCAATATCAACTTTCCATCTCTTATTCCCAACTTCGACAATTCTACCAATAACATGATCCCCAGTCTCAGGGGTATATCTCCCCCTCAATGGGATCACAGATAACAATCTATTCACTCTAGATACAGTCCCTGCGACAGAAGAATAAGTTAATTCATTTAAGAAATAAGTACCATGACCCCTCATCCAAATTGGATCGTCAGTAATTAATTCCCCCGGTGTAACTATTTGAGATGCTAAGGGAGCCTCTTTTGAAGTTTCTTGCTGGTCAAGATCGGAATCTGACATGTCAATATCATCTTCTTCTTCATCGCTTGAATTAAAACCTTGAGTAGACCCACTTATAATGGCGTCTCGATGTTGAAATCCACCATTTTTCTTAATAACAGTGATCACAGCTGACATAACTGGTAGTTTAAAACTTTGTAGTGGCGATATTAGCTGCTATTCTTAGAGATAGCCAACTCTTAGTGCCATATTTTTTCACTCATCTCATCTCATCATCTTCAATTTCTTACTGAAAAAAAAAAAAATAAAGAGTGAAAAATTGCTTAAACATCAAAATTGAAAGTTAAAGCGAAGAAAGTAAGGAAAGTCAATAATAAAGGTTGTAACAAACATTGTAACTCGGCTTGTAGTTGCAATTCGCTGGATTTGGCATACTTTGGAAGATTGCCATATAAGCAAAAAAAAAATCAAAAATAAATGCGAATTCTGTGGATCGAACACAGGACCTCCAGATAACTTGACCGAAGTCTTAAATTCTTCAGTCTGGCGCTCTCCCAACTGAGCTAAATCCGCTATTATTTGATGTTTTGAGTACCAGGGCTATTGATTCTGGTACTAAGAAATTGATCATTTGATTTTACTTTAAAATGGGTATAAAAGGGTGAATTTTATTTTAACAAGTGTTTAAAAGATATTTTTATAAGTTAAAATTTTAAAAAATGTTACTTTTTAGTAGAATTTACAAAAATTAGGTGATTGCAATTGGCTAAAAACTGGATATTTCAACAAATTGTTAATTTCAATTGGACCTAAATAAACCATTTTAGAATATTTGGCTTTTTTGAACTCGAATTTTAACTCAAGCATTCATTAAATTTGATAAGAAGTAGCGCCCATAATGTTACTATAAGTAACAGACATTCTTAGCTTTAATATTAA
>PPOL03000073.1:0-51906 GCA_003708905.3 Monosporozyma siamensis
TCTGTTGTCAAGTCTGACAAGGCTGGTAAGGTCACCAAGGCTGCTGCTAAGGCTACCAAATAAGTTTAAAGATTAAAGTTAACTTTTCTCTTTTTTTATTATATATATAAAATGTTGATTTTTGACATCATTTAGTTTTTATTCTTATTATTTAGTCCTTTGTATAATTCAATAAAATATCAAAATAAGTTTCTGAATTTATTAGTTTTCTTTTAATCTTGTATTACTCAGTTGCGATGTGCTTTCTTGAAGTACTAAAAGTGAAAAATTCTATATAATGAAAATAAATGAGCCTACAGAAAAAGATTTTACATAAATTTAAAACAACGAAAGTCATCCCTTTGACTAGGTTTAAACGCTGCAACACCGTTCTCAACATCCGACGATGCATAAATCAACTTTATATTTGAACAATCTACCGAAAAGACCCAAAAATAAACAGAATTATGTTAAATTCCTATTAAAACAGTTTAATCCCAACAATGAATATTGTCATGCTGCATCAGTACTACCAGATCAAACATTTGAGGCACACAATGTTACACCACTTTTAGATGAGTCTCTTGGGATACTGTCAATATCTAGACCACAAGTGGTCACATTAATGAATAAATGTTTTATAACTTTCAGCGATGAGACTCGAGCCAATGAATTTATGAAAAGATTTCAAAATATGAAGATTATGGGTAGATGTATTAAGATTCAACATGCTAAGAAGCAATCATATATGGGTATATCTCAAGAGAATCCAAAATTACTGGCTAAAATATTGAAGACTAAACAAATCAAACAACTAAATCAATTGGAAGATCCTTTGAATTTAAAGAGAAAGTTAAGAAGACTTCGAAGCAAATTAAGATCCAAAGATAACCTATCTCAAGAACAGATAGATACTATCGTGAAAGATTATAAATCCAACTTGCTGAAGGAAACAAAACCAGTTTTTGTTCAAAAGGAAGTAACCAAATCAAAAGTTCAAGCTAAAAAAGCATCGTCAGAGAGAGTTGCCAAACCTGTCAAACAAGCAGAGAAACACGATAAAAAAACTATTAACCCATCCAAAGAGGTTAAAAAGAAGAAGGCCAATGTATCTGAAAACCCACCAAATAAAATATTGTTAGTTCAAGACATACCAAAGGAAACTGATGAACAAACATTAACAACTTTATTCCAATCCGATGGATTTGTAGAAATCAGAATGGTGGCAGTTCGTCACTTGGCATTTGTTGAATACGACTCTATTGAAAGTGCAAAACGTGTCTTAGATAAATTGGGGTCTATCCATACATTACATGATGGTGATGAGAACCAACAGCTCTCCATTGGTTATGCCAAATAACCGGGTTATATCTATACACATGAATATTCATTAAAATTTAAACAACATATACAAAGATATAAATGTATTTAAGCTGTATATACCTCTCCAAGTCTCATATATAATCATTTCCCAAAGAATATCACCTTCATTGCACTCCAGAATGTCTCCTTTTTTTGGCCATTAATTTCATCCATTAATCTCGAATAATATCGGGGATTCCCTGCGGGTTTATACATCTTATCCCCAACATCATAATAATCTTTATATTTATTTGACATCAAGTTCTGGAGCGACTCAATCTGCCTCTTTAAATCCCGTTCAGTGAATTGATCTCTAGGTATTACTGCCTGAATTTTTTGTAAGACGTCCCTTTGTAGTCCCAAGGGACCTTGACTTCTATTTAACATGTCTTTAATCTCATGGATAGATAATTTAGGTTCTTTAGAACCGTTAGTCACTTTTGAATCTGCTTGTAATCCAGCAACACGTCTAAATCTATCTAATTGAGTCTGTTTAAAGGAAACCATATGTTTCATTCTTTCTTCTGGAAATTTCTCTAGAAGCCTTACAATTTGTTTACCACCTTCTTTTACTGCTGATGACATTTTACACTAATTTACCCATATATTTGTATATCTTACCTCTTTCTTAAGTGAGTTCTTCCTTTACATTATATCCCACTCAATCTTTATTAAATAAGCAACCCTATTCTCAGGTTTTTAATTTTTTGAAAGAAACGGATTCACCTTTAAAGTGAACTTTCAACATTAAGAAAGCACAACTAATCTAAACACTTGTAATTACAATATTCGCTTTTATAAGGAACTTCTTATGTTATACATAACATCTACTATATACTAGGGATTTTTTTATTATATTTTTTATGTCTATTGAATGGAAATGAATCGAAAGAATATCCATCTTATTTAGCTTCTTGAGAGACAAATGGAGCCAAATCCTTAGTGGCTTCAACCCATGAGACACCTTGGTAAGTGATTTCACGAATAGCTTTAATGACATCTTCAACAGAGCCTCTAACTTGCTTAGTGGAGTCTCTTTCTCTTAAAGTGACAGAACCATCCTTAACAGAGTCGAAATCAATGGTAATACCGAATGGGGTACCTAATTCATCGTTACGAGAGTATCTTTTACCGATAGAAACACCAGAGTCATCAACCTTGAATGGAATTTCAGCCTTTCTTAAGATATCAGAAACTTGCTTAGTGACTGGTTGTAATTCTTTGTTGTTAGATAATGGGACTAATAAGACCTTACTTGGAGCAACTAATGGTGGGAAAGATAAGACACCTCTGGCAACATCTTCCGGTCTGTTCCAGAAAGAGTGTTCGAAAATAGAATAAATGATACGACCAATACCGAAAGATGGTTCAATGACATTTGGAACGAATTCTCTAACGTGTTCAATTTTAGTTCTTTCTTCAATCTTAATGAATTTATCATCCAATTCAACCTCACCTTCAATACCTTCGATGGTGAAGGTGACTTTACCGTTATCAGCTAATTCTTTAGCTTTAGTCTTTAATTCATCTTGAGACAAGTTTAATAAGAAACTTTCCACCTTTGGAGCATCCTTTCTGAATTTTGGACCGAATAATTTTTTAGTCAAATCAATTTCAAATTTGGTAACTTCAATTGGATTTTCTAATTTTTGCCTGACGACTAATTTTTCTTTAGTCTTTTCAGAATGAACAGTTAAATCGAAAGCAGATCTATCAGCACAACCAACACATTCAATCCAACCATAAGAGGTCTTCAATTCAGCATCCCAACAATCAGCAGCATAATGAGCCATTTCATTGGCCATATGTTGACGGAATCTTAATTTAGTTGGATCAACACCAATCTTGGTTAAGAATAAGTAAATTCTACCAATGAAATAACCTAAAGTTTCATTATCAATCATTTTAGTGGCAACAGCCTTTTCAATGGTTTCAGTGATTGGTTGAGTGGACCCGGATTCTTGAATATCACGAGGTAAGAAAGTTAAAGTAATATCTTTAACTTCATGGAATTTTGGATGAGATTTATCTAATGGATCAACAAAATGTTCAATTTCAGCCATTAAGAATTCACGAACTCTTAACAAACCAGCTCTTGGAGAAATTTCATTTCTGAAAGATTTACCAATAGAAGCAGAGGCAAATGGGGTCTTACCATTGTTGAATTCTAATAATTTATTGAAGTTTAAGAATTGACCTTGAGCAGTTTCTGGTCTTAAATAACCCTTCAATTGACCAGATGGACCAATGGCGGTTTCGAACATTAAGTTGAAAGCCTTTGGTGGTTCTAATTTATCACCAGTGACTGGATTACCAATGTTGTATTTTTCCATCAATTCACCTAATTGAGCACCGGAATAACCGTCAATCTTAGCTAAAATGGTTTCATATTCCTTAACGACTTCATCATCTAATTTGACAGCCTTAATTTCCTTAACCTTCTTCTTTCTCTTCTTCTTGTCAGCACTTTCTTCTACTGGTGCAGAAGAAATACCTCTGGCTTCTTTATCACCCTTCAAACGAGCTTCAAGGACTTCTTCAACTAAATGATCGGCTCTAAAGATTTCACCAGTTTTCAAATCTCTACACATCCAATCAGAGAACTTATCAACATGACCAGAAGTCTTTAAAACTTCGTATGGAGTTAACATAGTACAATCAACTTCTAACATACTTTCTTCTAAGACGAAATGTTTTCTCCAAACATCAACAACATTAGCTTGGAAGGCACAACCTGGTGGACCATAATCGTATAACCCAGAAACACCACCATATAAGTCGAAAGCTGGGGCATAAAAGAATCTACCTCTTAAAATCCCTTCTAATTGTTCTCTGTTGAATTCGACAGCTTGTCTAGCCTTTTGAATTTCTTCGACACTCATCTTCTTTATAGTAACTGATTTCTTGACTTGTACTCGGGAGAAGAAACGCCTTGACAATATCCAATGTCTCGAAAAGAAGGACAACTTTAAAATAGTAATAAAATAATTAAGATATTTTCAATCGAACTAAGATGAAAATAATATTGAAATTCAATCAATCAATAATAAATTTTTTCTTGCAAATTCCACTGAAACTTTCCAACCAAAATTCAGCGATGAGAAAGAGAAATCAGGTAATAAAATGAACAAAATTGTTATCAAAACAACGTAAATTTTGCCAAAAAACTCATCGAGCAAAGAAAAAAATTGCATACGGGACGTGTAGAGTGATAACAATGTAACCTATTCCAGCGGTTAAAACGATAATCACACTAGTAGTAGTTGTAATTGTATTAACAGCAGCAGCAGCAGCAGTAGTGGTAGGTTGAAGATATTTACAGGTTTGTGGTGTAGGAATATTAACGAAACAGTTGGTTTTATTTACAAAAATCGGTGGAATGAAGAACTGAACCAAAATAATGAGATAATTATTTCTTCTTGTTCTCAGTAGAAGGCCAAATATCGTCAAGTAAGTCCAAGAAATCGTCTAAGTCAGTGGACTCTTGTTCTCTGGCCTTTATTGTTTCAGTAGCAGGTTTTTCAGATTTAGTTTCCGTAGATTTGGAAGAATCCGCCTGTTTTGATTTCTTATCTTCAGCAGACGCATCTGGGAACATCCCACTATACCTCTGTTTAAACTTCTCAATGTTACCAACTGAATTTGGATCAAAATCTACCAAATCATGTCTACTTGGATTCCAATATGGATTGTTTCGTTGATCTTGAATTAATCTAATTTCATCCTGTGGATATTGAGACCTCCTCATCACTACACTCCCATCTGTTAACTCCACAGCAACATCAAATTGATAGTATATGGCAGGACGAGCTTTCCCTGGTGGAATCTTTTTGACAGGTCGACGGGGTAAAGCGGTTCTCAAAGCACCAGGATATCCACCACCAGCTGCGGAAGATGCATGTTTGGCTTGAATGTAGAGCCAGCTCACTTTATTACGTAGCATTATCCTTTATGAATGGGTGAGTGTGACTTTTGTTTATACTTCTCTGTTTGATTATCCCTATCTTTTCAATATCTGCAATTTAGTGACTTTCTTATTTTTTCTCTTTATTTAAGATCAACTTACTACATTTACTACAAGTGAAAAGTGAATGCAAAATATACCTTGTGCGAATGGTAGTACTATTTTTAAAATGTTACATACTGTTAGTAAAATATAAATAAACACATATCTTTTTGCTCTTGCTAAGAAAATACAACTATTATAACCTGCTTTCATGGACAAAACCTTCTAATTGAGATTCCAACAATTCCGCTTCAGTAGGATCCAATTTAGAAATTCTTTCGATGATATCTCCGAATGTAGCATACTTATAGTTCACACTATTATTAATATCAGAGACTGTGTCCCTACTATTTTCGGTTGGATCAATAAATTCTTCTTCAGCTGGACTTATCTCCGTATTCCGTGTATTTTCTACACGTATACGTGCTTCCTTTTCTGCTTCCTCCACTTCCAAGGCTGTCTCATCCGCCTCATCAGACATTATACCATTATCATCATCATCGTCATCGTCATCTTCATCCCCATCTTCTTCATCGACATCATCATCTGCATTTGCTGGGTTCGTGCCTTCTCCATCTTCCATATTTATATCTCCATCTGCATCTGTTTCACCTTTATCTTTGGTATTTAAATCTTTTGGTTTTGGTTCATTTATGGTTCTAATAGATTTATAATATTTTAATCTATACTTATTAAAGTTATGATTCCCCTGGACTAAACAACCTAATTCATATTTCACAATTCTTCTCATCTTAACTAAATCCAATTCTTCAAACCAACCAGTCAATTCATTCGGAGTTTCTAAATGCTCAACTTTATCGTATACTTCTTTAATATTTGGCTCACCAATTAATATATCGATCTGTAACATTAGATACCATGGAATTTGAGTCCCGTTAAATCTAAATCTACTATCAATTCCATCCGGTGTATCAGACTCAAACACCAACGATGGGATTGTAGGTATGTTCTTCTTCCCCAATGGTGAATTGACAAGTCTCTTTTCAATCTTGAAATATTCTGTTTGATATTTAGCATATTCACTTGAGGTTCTTGGATCAATACCAAATTTAATATATGTATTTCTCCATGGACCCATAACAAATCTATAACTTAATAAAGCTAATGCTATTCTCAATGTATGATGTATTCTCTTAGGAATCAACCCATCAAGATGTCTTTTAATCCAAATAGGTCTTTGTTGAAACAAATCTTGCAATAAACTTACACATTCTTCCAATGATTCATAAAATTTAGATTCTCTCTTAGTACCCGGATAAATACCATCAATCTTAGCTTGCTTATAACAATTTCTGGCTTCTTCATGTGGTTCTGTGGGAATCTTCATCTTTAAGTCAAATCCATGTAATAAGATTTGATAGTTTTTAATATATGAAGCCTTAACTTCAGTGACACCATTAGATTTCTTAGCTAATGGGTTACCTTTATATTTATATAAATGTGGTAATCCAATCATAGAAAATTTTGGTGGTGGAGGTAATTGATAATCATTATTAGAACTTCTCAAATTTCTGTTTAATATGACATTATTGATATTTTCAAATGGTTTTGTATCATTATCAGGGATAGATTTGACATATTCTTGTAAACCTTCCCAGCTTAAAGAATTAAATTTAGTTTCAAATTCTTTTGCGGCGGCAGAATTATCTAATCTAACTTGGAAGTCTGATAATTCTCTGAATTTAATTGTATTGTCCACTATAGCTACTGGTGTTACTTTATAATCTCTTTCATCAAGTGATTTCAATGATTGAACCAGATTACCATTATTTTTCTGTAGGATGCCCTTAGGAACAGATATTTTCAATATGATAGAATCATCTCTATATGGAACTTTCTTTCCCACAAGAGGATGTTCATTAAAGAAAGTGGAATCACCTTGATTTAAATACATTTCAAGCCCTTGTTGTGTATCTAAAGGTCCATCTTCTTTAAATGCAGTTTTAATCTTATCAATCCCACCACACATATCAATTACCCTTTGTACACTAGAATGCTTTGTGGAAACATTCAAAGGTAGTTCTAAACTAGGGATTCTTGGAAGATCTAATGTAAATTCTTTAGCAATGGGTCCCTCTTTTGAAGGTTCCACTTGTGTGGTATCATTCAATTCGAATCCTTCCATAATTGTTATTCCTTCAATACCTTCTATCTTGATTCACAGGTTCCGTTATAACCTCGAAATGCTGGTTTGTGATCACTTCATCTCTCAGTAAGAAGAATCTGCAATTTTGAATATTTACATTTTATAATTTTCATGTCACTACGTGAAAAAAAATATTTCGAATTACTGGGAAGATTGCACTTTAAAGAAAGACCTTTAATGATACGAAAAGTAGGTGATTATGCTCATTTATATGAGCATGCGTATATTAATTATAAGATTAAATAAAATTATTACTGTTAAAAAAGGTAGGGTTCTTGAATTCTTGAAGGTATTCTCATTAACAAAATGCTAGGTTTCACTTGAGGTAAACAAAAAATAACATATAGAGTTTCAGTGACTTTGATCATCGTACCAGTCCTCTTTCCCTCTCCAAACGAATCTTCATCTTGGTGTACCAATCAGTCAAAGTTTCACCCTGCTTATTTAAAACAACTACTATTGCGGTCATATTATCAAATCCAATCCCTGTACTACTATTGGCTTGCGATATCCCATGATCTAACAATTTAGGTATAATATCATCCAATTTAATCCCCAAAGTCAAATGATACTTAATAAACTGTACCAATTCTTTGTTGCTGTAAACATCCCAGATCCCGTCACATGCTAATATCATAAATTCATCCTTTTTATAATCAATCTTATGCATTATTACATCTGGTTCCACTGTGACTTGTGATTCTTGTGCTGGAATAGAAAATTTCTTATTATGATAATGATGTGCATGTGTATCCGAATTGCCATTACTGTTACCGTTACTACTATTATTACTAACATAAGAGACACTTCTTTTAAATTGGAAATCACTGAAGGCTCGACTTAAAGCCAATACACCACCAACACGACCTAAAGATACGGTACCACCATTATCATTTATTCTCAATAGTTCACCAATATGTTGTGGTTTATGATCAAATGACATGGTCTTCACACCATTACTCTTCGACGAAAGAATACAACGCGAATCACCGCAATTAGCCACATAAAGCCATTCACCATTAATAATTAAGGATAAAATACATGTGGAACCACATGGTGTAGTGGCAAAATGTTTATATAATTCTTGATCTTGTAATAAGAAGGCATCTTTAATAAGTTGTGAAATAAGACCTTGTAAAGTATGAAATTGTCTGGTTAATTTAATATCCTTATACAATTTATCACCAATTTTAATATCATTATTTCGTATATCACCATATGAATGAGTTTCGAAACAACGTACAATCCATTTACTAAGCCCTTTCTTTGGGTTATAACCATCACCATTTCCAGCTAGATATTTAGAACAACTATCACCACCATGTCCATCAAACACGGCGAATAAACTAATCAAATAAGGTTCTAACCTTCCAGTAAATGGATTAAAAAATTGTAATGATAAAGTTTCATCCTCATTAATGATCATATGCGCATCTTCTTGAGTTAATCTATAACCTTGCATAGATCCTACACAATTAAAGAAACGTGGACATTTATGTGATAGATAAGTGGTTCCTACGTGATCTTTATAATCATTATATTCAATAGTCTTTTCTGTTAATGGGTGTGACAATAATTGACCCATTTGAAATGTTTGTTTTACTTGGTATAGGATGCAGATCACTTAATGCTCTTTTTTTTGAGGATATCTCTTTTATATTGTTTCCTCCTATTGAAATTCTTCCTAATTGTAAATTTCAAATTATAGTCTCGACGGTACTTAATTAAATATTGCACTTGGTGGTAAAAGGTTCGAGATCGAAGATTGATTTTATATACTGTTTCTTACCTTTATCTCTTCTTTCATTCCACTTTAAGTTAGCTTTTTTCAATTTTTCCACTATAAAAAAGATTGCAAAAAAATCACACAGTGACAACAATCGTTCCTAAAAGAAGACATCTAAGAAACGACCAATTGCTTTCAAAACAGATGATATATAATTAGTTTAATATAATATAATATAATATAATATATAAATTTATATATATGTTTTTCATTTAGAGATCTTTTTAGAAACGTTATTACTGCTTCCACCAGTGTTAGCTAATTCATGAACGAAATTTTCACCCCAAAAAGCAGAAGTATATTTGGAGATATATTTGTACAATTTCTCCCAATTGGCTTGTTTCTTTTCAGGTAATAAGGTTAATGCTTCGTTAATAGCATCGGATAATTCATCATTATTCCATGGATTGACAATTAATGCACCATTTAATGATTGTGCAGCACCGGTGAATTCAGACAAGATTAATGAACCTTTCTTTTCTTCTTGACATGCAATATATTCATAAGAGACCAAATTCATACCATCACGTGTAGAAGAGACTAAACATACATCACTGACCGCATATAATGAGATTAATTCCTCGAAGGGGACAGATTTATGCATGAAATGAATGGGGACAAATTCTACGGTACCGAATTGACCATTAATTCTCCCCACTAATTCATTAACCACAGATCTTAAATATTGATATTCTTCCACGTCACCACGAGATGGAACTGCTACTTGTACTAATACAACTTTACCGATCCATTCAGGATGTTCATTTAAAAACACTTCCATGGCATGTAATTTTTGTGGGACACCTTTAATATAATCTAATCTATCTACACCAACAATAATTTTACAACCTTTAAAAGTATCCTTTAATTGTTTAATACGTTGTTGTACTGCAGGTTTCTTTAAACCTTCGGTAAAAGTGTCCACATCAATACCAATTGGGAAAGCAGCCACATTGACAAATTTTCCTTGATATTCGACACCATTGGGTAAAGTATTAATATTTAACACTCTTTGTACAGATGATAAGAAATGTCTTGCATAATCATAAGTATGGAACCCTAATAGATCACAACTTAATACACCTTTCAAAATTTCTTGTCTTACAGGTAAGATTCTGTAAATTTCTGAAGATGGGAACGGAGTATGTAAGAACCAACCTAATTTAATGTTCTTAACAGAATTACCAATCTTAGAACGTAACATTTCTGGTAATAACATTAAATGATAATCATGAACCCAAATTAAATCATTATCTCCAACATTTTTGGCAATTTCTTCAGCAAATGTTGCATTTGCCTCATTATAAGCTAACCAAGCATTTTCATCAAAATTAATTTCACCTGGATGATAATGAAATAATGGCCATAAGATTGAATTACTGAATCCATTATAATGTAAATCAGCAATTTCATCAGTTAAAAAGATTGGTACAGCATTAAATTTTTCTTTTAAATCCTTTTTAACCTTCTCCTTTTCATCATCTGGAATTTCCAAACCGGGCCAACCATACCATTGGAAAGTAGAAGTTTTTTTTAAACCTTGTAAAGCAGTGACTAACCCACCAGAGGACATAGAATATTCATATTCTCCAGTTTCTGTGTTTTTCTTAATTGTCACAGGTAATCTATTAGAGACTACAATAATATTCCCAGCATGAGAAGTAGTTGTTGTAGATACAGCAGCGGAAGATTTAGATTCTGTCATGACTAGATACGTTATAAGTTGTCAATTGAGCAGGGGTTGTTGATTATTATTCTTATGAGAAAAAAACTCTAGTGAAAGGAAATAACTTAAATAAAAGGGGGGAGTTAGAGGATTATATATAAGTTATTTTAGCAAAAGCAAAAACCAAAAACAAAGAACCAATCTGTGTTTGACACCAATTAATGATAATCTGGAAGTATTTATATAAAATTCCAAACCTGGCTGTTGCAACCGCAAAGGAAAGAATACAGGGACAAAAAGGTTGTATATTCGTCATAGTTTTTTTGTTTTCAGTGCTTTGCAAATTTGACGGGGGGGTATTTTTTTCGTTGCGGTGGGGCCCTCGAGGGATTCCCCTTGAAAAAAGCGTGGATTCCAGGCGGTGGCAGGCAGTTTTAGAAGAAAGTGGCACCAGATTACTGGGAGAAAGCACCTGGAAGGACGCTCCAACAGCTATGGATTCGGTGGTTGTGTTGAGGTCGTTGGCCGGTGTTTGCATGTGTGTTGGGGTTTTGTTGATGGTCTTTGAAACTGGATTGACCCCCGAACAAGAAGGGTCCCTCTACTTTCTAACAAGTAACGGGTAAATATTCATATATACAATCTATATTCTTCTTCTATAATAATATATTCTTAATTGATTTCTCTTTAAAAATAGTGGTTTACTATATATACGTCTGTGTATACTTATTCCTGTTTGTACATATATACGTTTTATTATTAAATTCAGATATTATATTAAGTGTAAAGGGAACAAAAAACAGATTAGATCAAAGATGGTTCTTCAGAAGGTCTAACATCTGGATTTTCTTCTTCTTCTTCTTCATCTTCATCTTCATCTTCATCCACATCTTCTTCTCTAGCTCTGTCGTAAAATTCATTTAAAATCTTTGGAGAAATTCTATTTAACATTTCCTTTGGATAAATTCTTAATAATGACCAAGCTTGATCTAAACTTTCAAAAACGGTACGGTCTTCATATGCACCTTGTGATATAAATGTCTTTTCGAATTTTTCTAAAAATTCTAAAGATAATTTATCTTCCATTGATAAAGCTTCTTCACCAACAACCGCCTTCATTGCTGCAGCATCTCTACCAATAGCATATTTAGCATATAATTGATTGGAAACATCACCATGATCCTTACGTGTCATACCTTCACCAATAGCAGATTTCATTAATCTACTTAATGATGGTAAGACATTAATTGGTGGGTAAATACCTTTATTATGTAATTGACGATCCACAGAAATTTGTCCCTCTGTAATATAACCAGTTAAATCAGGAATTGGATGAGTAATATCATCATTTGGCATTGTTAAGATTGGAATTTGTGTAATGGACCCATTACGACCTTCAACACGACCAGCACGTTCATAAATGGTGGATAAATCAGTATACATATAACCTGGATAACCACGTCTACCTGGAACTTCCTCACGAGCAGCAGAAACTTCTCTTAATGCATCAGCATATGATGACATATCAGTTAAAATGGTTAAAACATGACGTTCTGTTTGATAAGCTAGATATTCTGCTGTAGTTAAAGCAAGACGTGGTGTAATAATTCTTTCAATGGTGGGATCATTAGCTAAATTTAAAAATAACGAAGTACGTTCTAATGACCCATTTTCTTCAAAATCTTGTTTGAAGAAACGAGCAGTTTCTAAATTAACACCCATGGCAGCAAAGACAATAGAGAAATTTTCTTCATGACCATCATGAACATCCTTTGTAGGTCTTACTAAACCTGCTTGTCTACAAATTTGAGCTGCAATTTCATTATGTGGTAAACCAGAAGCAGAGAAAATTGGAATCTTTTGACCACGAGCAATAGAATTCATTGTATCAATGGCAGAAATACCAGTGGAAATCATTTCTTCTGGATAAATACGAGCATATGGATTAATTGGAGACCCATTAATATCTAAATAATCTTCAGCAAATACTTTTGGACCATTATCAATTGGTCTACCTGAACCATCAAAGATTCTACCTAAGGTATCTTCAGAAACCGGGATTCTTAAACTTTCACCAGTAAATTCCACTGTAGTTTTCTTGACATCAATACCAGAAGTACCTTCAAAGACTTGCACAATAGCACGATCACCACGAACTTCTAAGACTTGACCTTGTCTAACGGTACCGTCTGGTAAAGTCAAATTGACAATTTCATTATAACGTGGGAATTTAACCTTTTCTAAAATGACTAAAGGACCATTAACACCATTGACAGTATTATAATTTAATCTTGGTTTAACATTGAAACCTTGTTGAACAGCCTTCTTGTTCAAGTCGAACAATTCTTGGTCAGATAACACCATATTTCTATTTTACTAGCTATTGAATTGACTGTGTTATTCACAACTAATTGCTATATATGAGATATGTGAATTACGGTATGAAGTTATATGAACACCTTTTTATTGAAATAACTTGCATTGACGTCAAAAGAATTGTTTTTAAAAACTGCCATTTGAAAAAAAAAATGTCTTTGTTTTTTTTTTGCTGCCAAAATTTATTCCGGGAGGAAATTCCGCCCGTTTTCGGGTAATCCCTGTGCGGGTTCGGGTGGAAGCCGGCATTCCGCAAGGCGTTGTTATATTCCAATTCCTACGAGCGGTCCAACAGCCAGTGGTGTATGCAATTGTCGTTAGTTTGTTGCTAATCAGTATTTAGACAATTATGTGCTTTTTTTGTTTTAGAATATTTGGATATTTCGACTTGAATGTAGTATGCTTTCTATCCCACGACAAACCACCGGTCCGGAGTTGCCTTTGTGGTTGTTGTAGTAGTGGCTGCTGCCATGGTTGCCATTTTAGTTGGTTTAGGTGTGTCACTGACATTAGTATACAATTTCGTTTTGTTCGTAGGGGTCTCTTGATGATTCTTTGGTGTATGTTCCTTCACACCAGCTTTACTTTTAGTTGGAAGATTTGTTACAGGTAATTTTTGACTAGAAAACTGTACATCTCTTTCTTTCTCTAATCGTAATTGTGGCAACACCACAGTATCCCGTGCGCTATCACTAATTATACCTTCATTATTACACAATTCTTCAATAAGTTCTTGAACCATTGGTAATGTCCATTCTATAATTTCATCAGAATCCAATCTTTGTTTCTGTCTTTCCCACAATGACTTACATCTTGATATATGTTGTAATATCTCCTCTGTGGTATAATCTTGTAACAATACCCTGACATTACTATAAATGGATGTGTGAGTACCTTGGGACAGTGGAAATAAATTCAACTTTTCACATATTATGTAACAACAATACACAAACAGACTGAATCCATACTCCAAATCTATTTCCACTTCGGATATATCTAAAGTAAATGGAATATGAATATAAAGAATTTTGCTTATTAACTCAACATATTTTAAACATATTCTTAGAGATGCAGTAATAATATCATTATTATTACTATTACTATTGATATAATGTTCCTTGATCATTTCAATAGTGACTATGGGAAAGTTGAACAATGCTAATGGTTCCTTCCCTATGGTTGAAGATATACCAAACCATATATTCAATTGTACAAGTTTTCTTCTCTGTTGTATATCAACAAATGTGTCAATTTCTTTTGCTTTACCCTTTAATTCCATAATATCGTCTTGCCAATGGCCATGACTGTTTACAACATCTGCTTCTTCTGATTTATCAAGCAACTGTTTTAACCTCTCAATTTCATTTCTCTTTCTTTCTAATTGAGCTTCCAACAAATGAATACCTTGTTTAATCTTATTATTTCTTCTCACTTCTTTAATCCTTTGTACCCGCCTTAATTGTAATCCCAACACTGAAGTAATACCATCTTTTTCTCCCAATTGGCCATCTTTAGACCAATGTAAAGATTCTTCTAACACTGTATTAACCCTTTCAGATAACTTGTTGGTAATTGATCTTTCCTCAATTAATTTGATCTTCCAGGGGACAATTAATTGAGGTGATGCATTTATACATCTATAACAAATAAAATTTGGACATCGATTCTCATTATGACACACTTTACAAATCATGTCATTCCCGCCTTCAAGATGTGTTCTTCCCTCTTCCTCTTTGGTTGCTTAAAAGGTGGAAAAAAGTTTCAAATTCACCTTTAAAACCTTTGAAATATTCATTATTTTAATAAATTTAACATGATATACATAAAAGTATACTAATTATTCTATAAAATTGAGTGGTAGTGGTTGATTATACCACATGTTTAGAGCTTTGAACTTAATGGATAGCTGATGTCTTTTTGTTATGACGTGAAGTGGCATTACTCGAACTTCTTCTTGTTAAAGTAGATCTTCTCTTAACAACCCCTGGTAATGACATCGATGCGGAACTGTCAGACGGTATTCTGAATCCCTCTGATGTGTCTTCTTCATCGTTATCAACAAGATGCTCTCTAGATATGTTTCTTAATCCATTGTAACTACTCCGTCTTTTATCTCTGGAATCAGCACCACCTGACACAACTCTTGTTCTAGTACCGGAACGCTTAATGGTTTTATTACTACCAACTTGTAATTCATGTCTTAATTTCTCTACTGTAGCTTCCGGTATTTCCATTGTCTCTATATACTTGTTAAATGTTTCCTCCATATTCTTATGTAATTGAATCCAATCTTCAAGATTAAATGTGTCATTAATTACATCCTTCACTTTATCCTCTTGTATGTATTGAATAAATTTCTTATCAAATTCATCATAATCTTGGGATAAACTTTCCATTTCATTAAATTTACTGGCAAATAACATTTCATCATCATCAACACTTTCTTCATCTTCATCATTATCTAACTTATACATTATGTTAAGTTGCTCCAATTTCTCTGTCATATCATTTATTTTCTTTGTATACATTTCTTTATAATATTGTTGATTGATTAATAATGTATCATACTGACTTTGTCTCATCATGACTTGATCATTTAAACTTTCATTTTCATATGTCCCGACAGTCTTAATTTGTCTCTCTAATGACAACTTCAATTTAATTTCATCATTATATTGCAATTTCAATTCAGCCAATTGTTCTTCCAACTGTTTTAATCTTGTTGTAGATTCTAATAATTCATTATTAACCAATTCGTTTGAATTCTTTAAATGGCCTAAATCTTCTAATAACTTAGTCTCATTAACTTGAACAGTTTCCAATTTATTTAAAAGATTATGAGACTGTTTAGTCAACTCCAAATTAGTCTCCGTTAACGTATCAACTTGATCATATAACGAATCAATGACTCTAGAAGAATTGGCATTCATATTTGTAGTTTCCATGCCATTTCTTCTGGGAGATCCATATTCACTGACATTTCTGGATCCATCACTTCCACCTTGTCTCAACGGTGAGACAGTAGTACTGCTACCATTGACATTATTATTTTTACTTGGTGAGACTTGTAATTTGGTCATAAACAACTTGTGTTGTTGTCCCAGTTTCACCGGGGAAGCCGTGGGAGTTGATGCTTGATTACTCATGGGGGTTTGTTTCACGTATTATTACAGTGCCAGACTTCAAATCTCCCCTTCCAGTGGTTCTTGTCCTTCCTATAGATCTGTTTAATTCTGTCACTTTTTATGTATTTTATTCACTGTTTTCTTTATTCTAGAAATTTGATGAAATTTTTCATGGAAATATTTAAAAAATGATTAATAAGAAACCTTTGATATTTAAATGAAACTTTAAACAAACTGGAACCCACTGCCAAACACTGTCACCACCAACAACTCATAACACCAAACAAGAAGTTTCTGTTATTTTGTTTGCAGGTCCTTGTTTTCTTCTTTACAGTCGCTTCATATTCATCCCACTGGAAAACTTTTTTTGATACTTTAGTCTCTCCTTCATCTTTCCACAAAGCATTCATATCTATATTTCATTCCAAATATTATACACTCAAATTATGTCTACTACAACTACAACCACTATAAATGGTGCCTCAAACGGTACTTTTGCTGCTGGTTCTCAAAGAAAAGCTAGAAAGGGACCAAATCTAAATGTGGTACTGACTTGTCCCGAATGTAAAGTTTATCCACCCAAAATTGTGGAACGGTTTAGTGAAGGGGACGTTGTTTGTGCACTTTGTGGGTTGGTATTGTCAGATAAGCTAGTCGATACTAGATCTGAATGGCGTACTTTCTCTAATGACGATCAAAATGGGGATGATCCTTCTCGTGTTGGTGAAGCTTCAAATCCATTATTAGATGGGAATAACTTATCTACAAGAATTGGTCAAGGTGAAGGTACCGATATGAGATTTACTAAAGAATTAAATAGAGCTCAGGGGAAAAATGTCATGGATAAGAAAGATAATGAAGTTCAAGCCGCATTTGCTAAAATTACTATGCTTTGTGATGCTGCTGAATTACCTAAGATCGTGAAAGATTGTGCTAAAGAAGCTTATAAATTATGTCACGATGAAAAGTCTTTAAAGGGGAAATCATCTGAAAGTATTATGGCTGCATCAATATTAATTGGTTGTAGACGTGCTGAAGTGGCAAGAACTTTTAAAGAAATTCAATCTATTATTCATGTCAAGACTAAAGAATTCTCAAAGACTTTAAGTATAATGAAGGGGATCCTTAGAGAAAAATCTTCTGATGGGTTCATTAAGATTAATACTGATAATATGAGTGGTGCTCAAAATTTAACCTATATTCCAAGATTCTGTTCTCATTTAGGGTTACCTATGCAAGTCACTACCGCTGCTGAATATACTGCCAAGAAATGTAAAGAAATTAGAGAAATCGCAGGTAAATCTCCAATTACCATCGCTGTTGTGTCCATCTACTTAAATATTCTTTTGTTTAAGATCCCAGTGAGTGCAGCTAAAGTGGCTCAAATCTTACAAGTTACTGAGGGGACCATTAAATCTGGGTATAAGTTACTTTATGAACATAGAGATATTTGTGTGGATCCACAATTGATTGCTAATGGTGTGGTCAGCATGGATAATTTACCTAAATTTGAAAAGGATAGAGGTAAAAAGAAGGATTAGTGATGGCATTATATTGTTTTTTATTATCAATTACTATGTTATCGTTTACACATCTTTAAAAGGTTTTTTCGTTAGCATTTGGAGAGAGATTCTCTTAGCTTCAAAAGACACTAAAACAAACAAACAAACAAACAAACAAGCCAGTTGAATTGAAACATGTTAGAGTATTTGAAATAACTAAAAAAAATAAAGTAAATAATAAATAATCTCCCATATGCATATAGTTTATACATTCATATACTTATGTTTATCATTCAATTCTAAAAAAAAATTACATTCATCCAGTTAGACGATATGAATCATCTTAGTATTTTCATTCTTATCTTGAGATTTCTTGACATAACATTATTATACAAAAAGAATGAGCTATATAGAAATGATATAATTCGTGGAGAAGAAAAATAAATTACATACCCATACCAAATTGTTTGGCCATTTGTTGCATTTGTGGATCTTGCATCATCTTCATCATTTCATTCATATCAGGCATACCACCTGCGCCCATACCTGGCATACCACCTGCACCACCAAACATATTCATCATATTTTTCATCATACCTGGATTTTGTCTTAATTTTTGTTGTGCTTGTTGCATCATTTGCGGACTAATATTTGGCATACCTGGAATATTTGGCATATTTGGCATACCTGGCATTCTTGGCATACCGTTTGCACCCCCGGCAGCAGCTTGTGATTGTTTAGCATTTTGTGCCATTCTAGCCATCATTTGTTGTTGCATTAAAACAGTCTCCACATCAACAACTGATGTACCAGATCCCTTAGCAACCCTAACCATTCTACTTGGTTGTTCAATAAATATTCTACCATCAGATTCTAATTCTTTTTGATTCATCGAATCTAAAATATACACCATTCTCTTCAAAGATTTAGCTGCATCTTCTTCATTGATTTGACTCATCATATTATTCATACCTGGAATCATTTGCGCTATATTTGATAATGGACCCATTTTCATTATAGTTTGCATTTGCTTCTTAAAGTCTAATAAGGTGAATTTACCTTGAGAAATGTTTTCCATTAAAGCCTGTGTATCTTCTTTATTAGATACAGTTTGGAATTGTTCCATTAAACCTTGGAAATCACCAATACCTAATAATTTAGATACAAATGATTGTGGTGAGAATTTCTCAAAATCATGAATATGCTCACCAGTACCAATGAATATAATAGGAGTCTTTGTTGCGGCAACAGCAGAGATAGCACCACCACCTTTAGCATGGCCATCCATCTTAGTCAATATAATAGCACCAAAATCAGAAGATTCTTTAAATGCCTTTGATTGTTGTTCAGCAGCTTGACCAATTGATGCATCAAGAACCATAATGGTTTGATTTGGTTTCACCACATGAGAAATTTCCACCATTTCTTGGAATAAAGCATCTTCTTGACGATGTCTACCAGAAGTATCCACAATAATAATTTCAAATTTGGCCTTCTTGAACTTAGCAATACCTTCAGCAGCCACTTTCACAGGATCTGTCTCTGTATAGGAACCATAGAAGGGAATTCTTGCCTTAATAGCATTTTGTTTCAATTGATCGAATGCCCCTGCACGGAAAGTATCCGCACAGACTAAACCAACTTTAAACCCTCTCTTGGCATAATAAACGGCTAATTTGGTACATGAAGTAGTCTTCCCTGAACCTTGTAAACCAACAAACATAATAATGTTAGTTTTCTTCTTCTTTGGTTGAAACACTTGGGTCTCCTTGGCATCCACCAAATCACATAACTCGTCAAAGACAGTCTTATGGACCAATTTCTTTGTTTGCGCATTGGTCATGGACTTGTTACCGCCCTTTGCAGACTTGTCTAGTAACTTGTTTCTAATATTAGTCCTCAAACGGGACACCAATGCAATGTTAACATCACTCTCCAAAAGGGCTGTCACGATAGCTTTCAACATGATATCCACAGAGGTGGCATAATCATCCTGCGTGTTCGAAAGAGCACTGTTCACTGCAGTGTTGATACGCTTCCCCAAATTGGCCAACACCATAATAATATGTTCTTCCCTCTGTTGTTAAAACCCTTTGCAAGCTTCTCTGACTTCTTGTTCAAAAGTAATTAACAGCTCTTTTAAAGCTTTCTTTCAACTTTCTTGCTTTCTTTTTTTTCCTTTTAGAAAATAATTTTTCACTTTTAAAGTGACGTTTAAAGGTGGGATGTTTGGCAGCTTTCTCAAGGCTATAGGAGCTATAAGGCTGGTTTTTGCTGGGTTAGGTATCGAATAGAGGATATAATTACTTTATTTTTGACCATTTCTTATTAATTGAGCGAAATTGACCCAGATGATTAGGTGAATTTTTGATCAGATTATCTTTTACAACTTTTCAAAATTAAGACAAGAATACCCAGATTTATGCTTAAATATTTGACTATTTTTAATCCAGAAAGGATAAGTGAAGTGGAACATGAAGCCCAGACTGCATTATTACTATACCATGAATTTGGAGGTGTCTACGGTTGCTCTTTAAATGAGAAATTGTCTCGTATTGGGATCATTCAAGGGACATGGTCCATGACACAGACTGCTAGTGGGGACAAAACTGATATTGAGAGTGTTATTGAACTTGATAATGAATTACTAGTGACCCTTTGGGTTGAATCCAAATTTTTTATCTCTCTTTGTGTTAATACTGCTAGTACTGCCAATGTTCCCTTAGGCCAAATTCCTTCCCAATTTTATATGAGTCACCTGTGGCTATCTTACAAGTTCTTTCTCCTAAAATACGGGTCCTTTACCTCCTTTTATGATGGAGATAAAGATCAGAAGAATAGTCAATTGACTGACTTATTGAATGAACATATGGTTCCCTTTTGGAATGATATCTATTTGAAACCTACCACTTTGATACGACGTGGGTTGGATATTTTGTGGCATGACACATATAAGGTCGCAGAATTTAATCTTCCTATTAAGCAAAGTACTGTTAGTAATAAGAGTAATACATCAATTCTTTCTACTAAATCACCATCATGGGATTCTATCATATTAAGAGACATTATATTGAATGAAGAAAGTTATATAGGGATATTGGACATCCTTGTCTATAACTTACCTCATATAAATGAATCACAAGGAAATCGATCAATGATGAAGAAGGAATATGGTTTAATAAGAAATTTTACATCTGATTTAGAAAGTTTACCAGATTTATCCAATTGGTTGTATCATCTTCATACATCCTATGGAACTATCTCTAACCATATTATCACAGGTAATATGCATTTTAAAGAACGTAGTACAGACTCGGAAACAACACAGCTGTCTAATTCAAATAGTGGTGAAAATACCAACACCAATAGCTATGATACCACCACCACTCCTACCAATAACACTGAGGCTGGAGATAATCCTGGCCAAGGTACTGAAACACAACAGTCTATGATGAATACTATTTCGGCATATTCTAAAGGTTTTTTCCATAATGTAACATTACCAATATCGTTTGCTTATGATGCAGTACAAGAGATGGGGGTCACAACAGGAATACCTGGTAGTCTATCGTTATTTAAAGATTACCTCCCCCATTGGGAAAATTCAACCAATAACGATAATCCGGAAGCTAAAAGAAGTATTATCCCCAGACATGGATTCTTAATTTCACCTTTAGCAAGTGATAGTTTACCTATGTCTTATAAACTCAAGAAATTAAATCTAAATTTTACAAGTCAGGAAGATACGCAATTTAATACTTTATTTTGGTTTTATAATGATATGTTGGTATTAATTGTTTGTAAAGAATCCTTTGATAAGATATGGGATACTAATTATCTCATTGAAATGGATAATCTATTGACAAAGAGTATTGTTCAATTTCATGAAGAAGTAATAAAGAAAACGAGATCAGTTAATGACGAACCTATTGATAGAAAATTTGCATACACTATAATAAATAAAGAATCTAAGGGGAAAAGTATTAAGAGCTCAATACCTCCCTTCCTTACGAAAAGTGTAATTAATACATTAGATAACAAAAACAATATGTCCCCATTTGATTTAGTCTTTACAGGAATGGATAACCTTCTTTCAGTAACTGACAATAATCCATTAAATTTGAATGCTATGGGTAATTTGTTTGGTTTGAGTTTACTTAACGTGAATGAGAAAAAAGACAAGCGAGATCAATCTTATGATACTTTTCTAAATTCATTATCTGATGACAAGTTATGGGAGTTACAAAATGAAATTATGTCTGTATTAGAATCTATGAAACAATCTAAGAGGAATAGAACACAAATTGATGAAGAAAGATTATTAACATTAAAGAATGGCCTACTTTGTTATATTAGAGAAGATCCCAAAAGATTAATATTAGTGATAAGGAATTGGATTGATATGAAGGAGCAGGGCTCTGAGCCAGCATTAAGCCAGAAGACATTGTTAGGAAGCATGGGGAGGGATGTGATAAACTGGTGGGAGGAACTTCCATGATAACTTTCCAGGTCCCAATGGTAGGCGTATCATGAACTAAGAAAAAAATAATACATTAGCAAAAATAATTACATAAATATTTTTAGAAATGAATACTTAGAAGAATCAAGAATAATAAGATATATTTTATAAATGACAATATGTGTATATATGACAGATGAATTGCTAGCAAGTCTATCTTTTTTATTTTGGTTTAACTTTTTATTTTGTCTAGCAAAATTAAAAACTTAAAGAGAATGAACATAGCCTAATTTTGATAAAATTTAAATTTCTCAAAGGAATGGTTTAGTTCATGTTCTTCAATTTCTCGCAGGTCTTCTTCAAAATCTATCTCCTTTGGATTTTTAAATTTATCTTTTCCACGGGTCCAAATAAATTTGTAAAACAAATAGATCCCAATGTCAATAAATACCATTAGATAGTAGAATAAGAAATCTTGTATATTCCAAAGTTTGGGGAAAAACACAGAATAACCTTGAAGAAAAATCATGGCAATAGCACAAACAAGTCCAAAAATTGCTGTGTATGGTTGCCCCCAAGATTTAAATGGTAATGCAGGTAAATTATCCTTTTGCAACAAATATGCCCTTCTGAAGAACAAATAAATAATACAAAGACAAACAAAATTGATTAATTGTGAAGATGTGATAATATTGATCAACCAATTCAATACGATAGCACTATTAGAATTTAATTGAAGTAAACTGATTAAAGCCCAACATAACGATACACCCACAGAATAGATGGGAACACCTTGTCTATTACATCTGGTAAAAATCTTAGGAGCGTATCCATCTAAAGCCATACCATACAGTGTTCTTGAAGAACAATATGTGTAAGCATTACCAGCAGAAAATGCAGCAGTAATTAAAGCAATATTCACAATATCAGGTAAAATTTTAATCCCCAAATTATTCATGGCAATAACATAAGGAGATGATGCAGCACCGGGTCTCGATTCATTAATAGCGGCGGTTAAAGCAGGATCATTTGAAGAACAAACAATACCGACACATAAACAACTACCAAGGAAAAGAACGGTCAATCTAACGAAAACTTGTCTGAAAGCCCTTGGTAAAACTTTTCTTGGTAACTTAACTTCACCAGCTAACATAGAAATATATTCACCACCTGCAATTGTAGATGCAGCTCTAATAAGACATAATAAGAACCCTTGGAAATAACCAGCATGTTTACCAGGTGATGAATTACCATCAGGGAAATATTGCTTAAAAGAGTCCTCACGATAATACCTGAAACCATATACATCATGCTTAGGATTCCCACCTACCATGGTGATAAAAGTGAAGAAAAACAATCCGAGAGCTAAAATGATCTTGAAAGATGCTAACCAAAATTCTAATTCACCATAATATTTCACTGCACAGATTGAGATTAATAAATAAAACACAGCTTGAACTACTAACGGAATAGCGGGAGAATAATCATCTCTCCAATAATGGATAATGGTATTTACACCCACCATTTCATATGGAATTTGAACACATTCTAAAAACCAAAAATTCCAACTTGCCATAACTGCTAAAGACTCATCAACACATTTTTTCGCCAGTCTTAAAAATGGTGAACTAATTGGTAAGAATGAAACCATTTCGGCGGTAGATACAGTGATACAAAGGATTGGAATACTCCACATGGCGAAGGCAATCAAAAGGAAACCTGCGCCACCATAATAAAGTCCCTTACCAATGGCTACGAATAATGCTGTACCAATAACACCTGATATGGCAATAAATTGGACATGTCTATTTAACAATTTTCTCTGTGTCTTTGTGTTATGTAATAAACCTGTCGTAGAATCATTATCATTTATTTCCTCCTCTTCCTCTTCGCTGTCTGAATGGGATCTTACAGAGTGGTGATCTTTTATACTATGTTTAAGATGTTTTATAGATGATAAAGAATCTGGGTACCATTCATCTAATTCCTCTTTTGTTATATCCGTAGCATTACCCCCAAATTTTAGATTAAAATTACTGGTTCCTTCTTGTACTTTCTTTGAGTTAAAATTAAAGTGTAATTTATCTCTAAGCATCCTTTAAATATTCCCTCTGCACTTCAGTTTTCTCAGTTACAACTAAACTTGGTAATATCAAATGACTGTGTCTAATTAGGGTTGCAACTTTTTAATTCGCTTTTTTACTCGGGAATCTTGCAAAGTAACGATTTTGGCAAATGAAATAAAAATGAAAAAACAAAAAAACAAAAATCAATATGCAACACACAACAAATCTCGAGTAACTTTCCTTAGATTTGGGATATTAAACCTTATGATGTTTAAAATTGATAGAATATTTTTTGAATTATACTTGCTAGAATATAATTCCATTCCACATACCCAATAGAAAATGCAGGTCCACTAATACTTTTTTTATATATATTATAGTGAAAACCGCCATTTATATGCAAACGGGGAAAATGTAAAACAATCGAACTGCAAATAACCGTTTCCGGCGATGACTGATGAAAAAATTTAAACAAATCATCTACACACAAAATTGTGTGACGTCTTTTTCTTTCTTTCTCTTTATTTTTGCAGTGAGAAACGCCCGGAAAAATAATACACTCACTGGAAAATTTATAATAGTGACATGCGAAATGGAATAATGCAAAAGACCAGAAACCGATATCGTAGCTATTTCTCCGGTAACAAGTAGAGTGTAATTAAAATTCAGTTGTACTGAAACTTATAATATGGAATAGTATTATAAGGGGAGGAAAAATAAGAAATGAAAACTCATCTTTCACTATCCAGCAGTTCTCCATTAGTTTGCTTATGCTAGAATGATTGAGGTGTTATACATAGTGGATGGGAAGAGTTCATCTACCAATTCGTAAAATTATATATAAAATATATCCTCAACGCTGTGTCCATTTCATAACGGTATTGAGAATGAGTGACCACCTATGTTATGTATACGAGTAGCTCCAGTCTTTATACGTACATGAATATCTTGTGTCTCTTGTTCTAGCTCTTGTGCACCTACTGCAGCTGGTAGATGTGAAGGTAATGAATTTGGAACTTGAGTTGATGGTAAGCCTTGATTATGATCTTTTTCACTTAAATTAAACATCGGTACTGGATTATTATTATTATTCATCATGCCCTTCTCCCGTTCTGCAAATGGATCCTTAACAACCCAGTCATGAATATCGCTTACGCTTTGCCAACCGTTATTAAAACTTGGTAGGAAGGAATTGTCATTCTTATCATCTCTTTCATTATCAGTAGTTAAATTTATAAAATTATTCTTTAGTTGAGACTCAGTATTATATGAATCACTGGCAGTTTTCATTCCATCAAAGGCATTATTTGTGTCATGGTCTATAAATGTCGAGGTTGGCATATATATATCATTACGGTTGGTTAAAGAGGTATTCTTAAATGGTGTATCCTTTCCATTTTGAATATTAGCTTTATCCTCAGATACAACCAAATAAATAGAACTTTCCATGGACCATTCATACCATACTATTTTATAATCATGTATTCTTGATATTAACACAGAAACCTCTGTATCATCTACTATCGACAACGGTTGTTCTAAGGGGAAAATCATTGGAGACCAAGAAAACATACCTGGTGTGTGTGATAAAAATTCTTGCTTACGAATTGGATTTTCCATATCGTCTTTAACAGTGTATCCATTTGGAATAATTGATAACATGGTATCTTCATCATATAATGTGGCAGTGAAGAATCCAACCAATCCATGAATTTCACCACGATGTTTCATCTTGAAAGTTGTTGTTTTACTCTTAGTAAAATTATTTTTATTCATGGGGTGACTAAACGTCCATACCTTATTAATCTTAGAGGAGAGGATGTGATACGGAATCTTATGTGATACCCATAAAGATTGTAAAAGTTTTTGTGAATTATTAATATCCTTTAATTTTTGAAAAATCAATGGACATGTAATGGGGGCCACATATGAGGAATATGACTGAGGAATATATATGGTATTAGGCTTACTATGGTATTTCTCAATTTCAAATAGACATTCGGGAGACAGTTCATTGCATCCAAAGGAACCAAGTAATTCACTAATACATAAGTCTACTTTTATTTCTGGATCCTTCCAATCCCTCATATTCTCCTTAATTAGTTCTACTCTAGAGTCCCAATATTCAAAGTTTCTCTTTTGCAAATATAGACATGCTTCTGGGTTCTTCTCTAATGCTAGTATTCTCACTCTGTCCAAAATATTGCTTCTCACAACAACTTGATATAATCTATCTACAATTGCACCACGACCTGCACCGGCAATTAAGATAACTAGTTGAGATGATTTACTGATTGTATATCTAAGGTCATTAATTGCCTTTTCAATTGCTTTCTCATACATATCGTATTTAACTTCATCCTTCTCAAAAGTTGAATATACTTCATTTGTTAAATTCTCACTATGAGGTTTCAATGGAGATAAAACTTGCGGTTGGTTAAATCCCTCAACATACTCTGATAATATTGCTTGATCCCCTTTCTTCAATAAATAATTAATGTAGGCCAAGTAAGACTTTTCTCCACCTTTGACGTGATCAGCATATTTTTCCATCCCATGTAATAATATACATAAATCATTAGAAGTGACTTGGGAGTTTCCATTTATATCTTGAAACTTTCTAATTAAATTTTGATTAAACTTATGAAGTACTGGATAACCATATTGATTTGTAGCAAAAATAGAAGAAGATACTAATAAACAACTCACTGGCTCACAAAGCCACCTATTTAAGACATAAGTCGGTGTCTTAACCCTAGAAATTGCCAATGAAATGGTCAATGATGGGTGGTAGTCACATAATTTTCTAATAGTATTCCATAGTTCCCATGTTGCTAGGGGTTCACTATCTTCACACAGTGGTAAAGAAATTGAAAGCATCATTCGTTCTGCATTTCCATCTGAGATGTTCTGTTCATATTGGAATATATCAGAATTCAATAATCTTGCTACAATTTGAGAATAATCCTGTAAATTAATCAGATCCTTAGGTGGGGCCAAGATTAATTTTTTGATTCCCACATATCGAGCGTATTTGCACTCATTTAGAAGAACTTGGTATGCAAGAGTTCTGTGAAGCAAATCAGGACTCTCAAGTTCTAACCATGAGGATAACAACCCAATATATCTTGGGGGTTCTTCCTGAGAACCACCATTAAAGGGCGATATCGAAATATCTTGTAATTGAGGCTCTGGTATCATTAAATTGGTGGATACATTTCTATCTTGTAAATCTTTATAATCTTTCAAATATTTCTTGACTGTTTCCTTATATCTTGAATTTGTTATTGGCAACAAAATATAATCATAGGTACCAATAAATCTATCATGTTCTGGATATTTATCTGAATTTGTGTTATTACTATTATTATTATTATTCAAAGGTGGTTTTATGCCAATGTAAACGTTACTTTGCATAGGGAAATGATGGACCTGAAAATAATTTGCCAATATCGCCTTCTGATCTTTAATTTCGTTAGTTTTGAAAGAACCTACTGTATTTCAATGAATTCTGGTTCCCAATTATAAATATAACTTCCTTTTAGATAGTCAATAATCTAGTTGACTGGTTCTAAGTTGAAATGATCCGCCTGTGCTAAATATATTTATTTCTTCCTCTTTTTTTTTTTTTTTTTTTTCGCTGCTAAATCAAAAAGAAAACTATGTTATTGTTTAAAAGTCGATTTTGACTGCCTTTTTTTGTCTAATCTGAAACAGAAAAATAACAAAAAAGGCAACATAAAATCTGCAACAAATTTTAGCCGTGCAATTAAGACAAACTAGGTTGTAGTTGCTATTAACCAACCTTTTTAAAACCTGGTTTGTTTGTTTTTGAGTAGAGGTACTTGGAAGGATATAATTTGGCAAAAAATCTAAAGTTGGAAAACGTATTTCCACTTATGAGTTGTCCCTTCATTAGGAGAAACTCTACTTGGCATAGTTCTCATATGTTTTACCAATAAGTAGACTCGAGATAACTTAAGGAAAGGACTTATTCGTCTTTTGTGGTTATGCTTCCTTTCCAAAGTACCACAAATAAAATTTTTATTCTTTTCTCTAATTAAAAGCTCTTAATAGTAAATAAACTAATGAGATCTAATGGGATGTGTGTCACCAATGAATTATTTCTGATACTACACCATGTTTTAAGTACTTGTGTTTTTCCCTAAATGGCTGTCTTTCTTTTCACCCTCTTATCTACTTCTTTCTTTAACGAGTAAAAGAAAAGATGCGGTGATTTAGGCCAGAGACTATCCTGGCATACTAATTATAAACAAAAATTGGGGGATGTCTATGAAAGATCTATTTCTCCCACAAAGTAAACATCTTCTGTAACTCTTGTTCTAATGTTATTTTTTTTTGTTAAAAGGTAATTAGCCGCCGAAGTAACTTAAAGAGTTTCTATTATTTTTAAAGGAAAGACAATATGTGTTTTTAATGCCAAACATTTTATTTTTTTTTATTTATTTTAATAGGGTCTTGTTTGGTTAACATAGCTTCCTTTTTGAAACAAAAATGAGGTTCTTCTTTGAAGATTAGTGATAACTATTAAAAACATATACAAATACCACTAATATGCAAATTTTACTTAAAAAATCCTTTAAATAATTTCAAACAAATCATCCACTACTCTTTTAAATTGACACATTAATAACCAATTTGTAGGTCTATACTGTTCATTTAAATAGATATATTCACAGTTTACAGTGGTAATTTTGGGAAAAACCGGGTAACGCAGTTACCATTCCGATCTCCAGATTTTAAAAAAAAATAAAATAAATAAAAACAAAAAAGAAAAGAATAAATTTATTCATCAATACAAAATGTGACTATCGAATTGGTCAAGAGGTTAAATCTGTTAAACATATTATTATAAATATATTATCGTTACAGATACAGAAATATTACATATCCTTATACTAATATATCAACCTAAATACCACGATGTATCAACATTATAGAACTTTTCAAGGTAGAAAACTTACTGATCAAGAAAGAGCTCGCGTTTTAGAGTTTCAAGAATCGATACATTATTCTCCACGTTATTCAGATGATAATTTCGAATATAGACACGTCATGCTTCCTAAAGCTATGTTAAAAGTGATTCCTTCTGACTATTTTAACTCTGAAGTTGGTACTTTACGTATATTGACTGAAGATGAATGGAGAGGGTTAGGTATTACACAATCTCTTGGGTGGGAACACTATGAATGTCATGCTCCAGAACCACATATCTTACTTTTTAAGAGACCATTAAATTTTGAAGCAGAATTAAGAGCTGCTCAACAACAACAACAATTACAACAGCAGCAACAGCAGCAACAGCAGACAAGTAATTTACAGACTGAGGGACAAACTAACCAGTAGTGGTAGCTATATTATAAGGATGTAATATTATTAGCTTATTATAGAAGAAACTGAGTAGAAATGAAACAAATTTTTAATTTATGAATGTATTTTAACCCAAAAAGCTATCAACCGGCTTAACTTATTTGGAGATATATGTATAATGTATATAATGTGAGCCTCGAGGGAATTCGAGAGTGCTTAAATAGTATACCGATATAGGTTGTATATGATATAAAAGTGATTGATTCTTTTTTGCTTTAAAATTGGAATAAAAATTCTTCATAAGACTTTTCGAAACTATTTTACCTTATTTCCAATGCTATTTTGTCATTAAATTCAGTTATCGGCTTTAAATTTCTTCAAACTTCTTACTTTTATTGCAATACCTTTTCAGGACAATTTGATCTTTAAAATTATTTTAACCGCCTTTAAAAATTTTGTTAAATGTATATTGAAAAAATGAGATGTGCCTTGAGGTAAACTTTCCAAGATCAAACAAGAAATAATAAGACAGAACTGGAGAGTGACCAGAAAAATCATGGAAGCACATGGTAAATATTTGGATGAATTAATTACTGCAATTAAGGAATCTCGATTGACATCCTTTGATTCCAATACTGCTTCTGGAAATAATACAATTAATAATTTACCTATTCAAAAATCATTAGATGAAGATCCAAAGAGTTTAAAAGTTTTACTGACTTTATTAATCAACTTAAAGGATCCAAATAAACGGAATTTTCTTGCCAATGATAACATATTTGGAAAGACAATACAGGCCTTGGATCTACTATTAAGTTCCAGACCATTTTTACTTGTATCTCAAGTGCCAGTAAAATCTGTTGGTGGTGAGACAATATTAGGTATGAAACGAATCATTAATGATATATTGCAAGTGGCAATAAATAATTCAAAGATATCTCATAGAATGTGGTTTCTTCGAAGAAAATTAGGAAAATGGTGTAAGTTAGTCATGAATCTGTATAGTGTACAATACAAATATGATGTATCTGAATATATTTTATCGTTAGTTTCTACTACAGAGCAAGAAATTTCCCAAGTACTAACTGGAACTCACCCTACAGATAAATTTCTACTGAGTCTAAAAAAATTATTCGTCTTATGTTACTGGCTATCCTCTCCAAAGGATATATTTGGTACTAGTTTAACCATGTTAGATTCATCAATGGGCTTCAATAAATGGACTTTTATGTTTGAGAAAATAATACGGTTTCTAATGTATATTTTTGGAGCTATTCGTGTGTCATCTTCAGAATATTCTTTGCTTCAAGTACAATTTGCGTCATTAATGTGTGATTTTCTCATATCTGAATCAAGAAATCAAAACACCTTGTCTATAGAAAGGTTTAAGTTTACTGTTGAGGTGATGTCTAACTTTTTAAAGAACGAATATGGCCTTTTAGCTTTAAATGATATTTTAGCCAAATCTTTACTAAGACTTTACTCATTGTGTATCGATACAGGGAAGGATGACAATAACAGTACGACAAAAGAATATTTGAATATATTGACTAGCACAATTGCATTTGAAAAATCGCTAGATTTAAACAAATTGCTATATTCAGATTCCGATTCACCATACAATATATTAACCATACAAGTTATACTTCTTATTTACTTCGATTCAACTCGTAGAAGAATTGATGATAATGCAAGTCTGATGTTTAACCAAAAATATAACATTTGGACGCTGGTTGAAGAGAATGCCAAATTATTGGATATAATATGCAAACCACTTCCAGAAGAGTTTAAACAACTTGAAAAACTTCGATGCTTAATATTATATAAATTTAAGATCAAGATAAATGATAGTTTATTGAAGTATGAAATCAATCAACTGGATCCTGGCCTACTCCGCAGAGCTGGTGAAAGTCTCAGTTCTTTATATGACGATATCGAAAGAAGTATCCAACTAAGTATGAATACCAAGGCAACAAGTAAGCTTATATCATGGACTAGAGTACTTGGCAGATTAGCCTGCTTAGAGTCGCATAGAATCAAGGACCAGGAGATACTCAATCATCAAAATTGTAGACTTTGCGACAATAATAACTTGTTGGTCTCTGCCACTGTAATAAATCCAGAGAGACCAGAGATCACAAAATGCAAAGCTTTTGATATTCTAAATCGACTGTTTATATGTCATCCGACAGTTGATGATTTTTCTGAAGGATTACTAAGTGGCATTCTACTTTCCTTAGAGAGAATCTTTACTCATTATCAACCACCAAAGTTGTATATTGATACACTTGAAACTCCTTCTAAATGTTTTATTCTTATAAAAAAATGTTTCTCGAATCACAGCAGATACTTACGTCTGCTATCTGTTAGGATGATTCCATTACTCAACATAACCTATCTCTATAACAGGAAGGATCAAAACACAGCTATTTTAGTAGAATTTCTACAATCTATCACTGATAGCATCACTACTGAGACAGTAGTTATGGGGTGGATACAGCTTGTACAAACAACAAATGGTGAAATATTTGACAGTCTGCTACTAAAATTAATGGATATTTTTAATTCTGATGATTATACTATTCACACTATGATGACATTCCAAATACAAAATTTAGCAAAAACATTGGAAAAGACGCCATATCAACTATTATCCCCAATCTTACCTATTCTGCTTCAACAACTTGGAATGAAATTAATGCAAAAGAAAGCGTCGTTTCAAAGGTTATGTGACCTTTTAGGATATTCTGGTAAGACGATTCTGGATATGTTTCAGCGTTATATTGTTCCTCATACAGTCATTATTTATACAAGTGATTCATTTGGAGAAATAGCTCGAATTATGTGTGACGGAGAATTCGAATTTCTGAAACAACAGCAAGAAGAGCTATTAGACTACAATAGTCGCCAAATATTTGCAGTAGCATTAGTTAAACACAGAATATTTTCTTTGGATACAATAGAAAAGTTGTTTCTTAATAGAGCACCAAATTTTGATCCATACTATGTTGCTAAATTTCTTCCCGACTTTAGAACTTTAGCAGAGATTACAAAACTTTACAAATACAGTGAAAATCCTGATGAGAATGACAAAAAAAATGAGCTGCATATTATTCAGGCCCTAAGATTTTTGGTTACCGACTTTGAAAAGGATAAAAAGCGTGGTGCATTGTATACCCAGGAATCAAAGTGGACACATCCACAGGAAGAACGCTTCCAGAAGAAAATCCAGGATCTCATACTGGGTATATTTCAAGTGTATTCAGGCGATATCCATAACATTGAAGGAAAGACAACTTATTATGAAAAACTTCGTGTTGTTAATGGTATTCTTCTGTTAATTAAGATTGTGTCAAGAGAAGCAATCATTTCAGCTTTAGCCCAGATCAGTATCTGTCTTCAAACCAGTTTGGAAATAAAAGAAGTGAGATATCATGCTTTCAAAGCTTGGCAGTTATTGGTTGAAAGATTAACCGATGAAGAGTTATCTACCGTGATTGATGGGTTTATATCATTTATTCTACAAAAGTGGTCAACATTTGAACGTAGGTTACATAATTTAATTTATGAAATATTAGATGTCATCATTGAAAAGAAATCTAATCTTATAACAAAAATTAAGCCGTATATTACATTTGCATTAACTCGAAAATCTGAATTATCTTTGGCAGAACATAATCCTAAATTTGCAAGGATGGTGAAGAAAACAAGAGAATTAACAGATTTTATTTCTATATTCTCTAATAATCTAAAGAGTAACAATCGATATGTTATCCTACAAAATTTAGAAGATATTGAAATGTTTTTGAAAAGTCGTCAAGAAGATCGCGTGGAGGATATTTTTCGAAAACAAAATTATGGACAAGATATTACCTTATTATTAGGGGCTTTGCTAGATACTTCACATCGTTTTAAATCGACAGATAACTCTTTGTGCGAAAAATGTGCTAAATGTATTAGTATGATCGGTGTATTGGATGTAACAAAACATTCTTTAAAAGATCCAACAAAGCAAAATAATGTCTACTTTTTTAATGACAAAAGCCAGGTAATAAAATTTTTGATATGGATAATGAATGATGTTCTTGTACCTGCTTTTTGGCAGAGTGAAAATCCAAGAAAACAACTTTTCTTTGCATTAGTGATGCAAGAATCATTAAAGTACTGTGGCCTTCGTGGTGATTCATGGCAAAGAGGCAAAGAAAATGAAAATTTTATGAAGCAGAAACTTTGGGCTCAGTTTAATACCATTTCACAGACAACTCTATTTCCCTTGAGGTCTTCACTTTACCTGGCCCAATCTTGGAAGGAATATACGCCTCTTCAATACCCAACATTTAAAGCAAAAGAAAATTATAAAACGTGGATTCGTGCACTTACCCTAGATCTCTTAAAGATGGGTACGGATGAGCAAAATCCATTACATGTTTTCTCATCTTTAATTAGAGAAGATGACGGGTCGCTATCGAACTTATTGCTCCCATATATTGTGGTTGACATCATTCTTAAAGCAGAGCCTCGAACGAAATCTGCAGAACTAGTAGAAAATATAGTTTTGGAATTCGAATTTATATTTGAAATTGAATTTGACAGTTTAACTGGACTACAAAAAGACACGTTGAAAATGGCCTACGAATCTATTTTCAGTGTTTTTGAGTATTGTAAGAAATGGACCACAAAATATAGAAAAGATTACTATGAGAAATATGCCACTAGTGAAATTTCAGAAACTAGATACGCTGCTATGCTACGGAGATTAGATACTTTCTTAACCACTATTACTCCGGATTTGTTAGCTCAGAGATCATTGGTTACATCTTCGTATGAGCGGTCTGTCTTATACTTGGAGGATTGTTATAGATTATCGGCCCCCGAAAAGCCTCATAATATTGAATTAATAAAGAGTTTGCAGGATATGTATGAAAAAATAGAAGATGTTGATTCCATTGATGGTATGTTAAAGACCTTTACATCTAGTAATTTAGAAACCAAAATTAAAGAATTGGAATATTCGTCCAATTGGAAAATGGCCCAAGATTGTTTTGCTGTTTTGGGTGATTATAAAATAGATTCACCTGCAACCACAAAAATGCTACGTTCAATGAATGAACACCAGCTTAATTTACAGGTGGTTAACAGTACAAATTTAATGTTGAAGGATAACCTACTAGTATTGGATGATGACAAGTCTGAATGGTACTGTATGGCATTAGATGCTGCTAATGTTCTAGGTGACGTAAACGTATTGGCTAATTGGATTAAAAAGGTTGAAAGTCTTCAAAAAGTTCCGAATCATAATGTTCTTTTACGCTATAACATTGCCAAGGCGTTATACTGTGTTCATAATCGAGAAGTTGATAAGATTCAAAGTTATGTTAATAATTGCTTTAAACTAGTTGGAACATATTTCACAACATTTGCAAACGCTACAACACTTATCAAACAACAAGACATCTTAATTAAATTGCATGGGCTATATGATCTGTTACTTCTTTCTTCTGAAGTAGATACATATCAATATGGTAGTAAGATTAATATCTTAGATTTTCGACTAAAACGGGTTGGGGCAGATTTCAAATCCAATTATTACCTAATGGCATTAAGAAAATCTTATGATTTACTAAGACATACTGAATATACAGAAAATGACCTTAGCCAAACATATTTTAAAATAGCACAATTATCTCGCGATAATGCAAGATTAGATATAGCTAGTGATGCGTTAATGAAGTGTTTACCATTTAATCATCCCCAAGCAGAACTGGAATTTGCAGAGATTTTATGGAAAAAAGGAGAAAATGACCGTGCTTTAAAACTGGTGAGAGAAATCCATCAAAGATATAAGTACCAATCTAATGTAAAAGCTCGGGATGCAGCTACTGTATTGCTAAAGTATACTGAATGGTTAGATTTATCGAACAATTCTGCTTCATCACGAATTATTGGGCAATATAAGGACATTTTTAAGCTTGACCCTGGATGGGATGAACCTTACTATTCAATGGGTTTATACTACAGTCGTTTATTAGAAAGGAAAAAAGAAGAAGGTTATGTGACTACTGGTTATTTTGAATATCAATCAATATCGTACTTCTTGAACGCTTTTGAACTTAATACAAATAGGGTGAGAGAAAACCTACCCAAAGTGGTCACCTTCTGGTTAGATATTACAGAAAATGCAAGTAAAAGAGGAGGAGCTAATGAAAATGGTACGCCTATTCAAAATTCAACAGCACTCGAAATATGTAATGTTATCCTAACTGCATCTAAGAGTTGTCCATCATATATCTGGTATTCAGTCCTGACACAATTACTTTCTCGTTTGTTACATCCATTCCCTCAATCTGCAAAATTAATTAAAGAAATCTTAATAAAACTAGCTATAGATTTCCCTCAACATATATTATGGTATATTGCTGTGTTATTGAATTCAGATAGTGCCCAAAGGAGACGTACTGGTTCTGATATTGTTAAGAGAATTAAGTCTAAATCTGATCATTCAGAATTAATGGAGTCTGCCGAATGTTTGACCAAAGAATTTACTGAAGTATGTGTAACAGGGATAGATAAAGTGAAAGGTGATTCCAGGACACTAGCAAACGATTTTAAGTTTAATATGAAGTGTGCACCATCCAAATTGACTGTCCCAGTTCGTATCAATTTAGAAACTATATCACCAACATCATCAAATGCGATGAAAAATAATTATCAACCGTTTAGAAATGTGGTTAGCATAGAAAGATTTTCCGAGAGATACAAGGTCTTTGCTTCATTGAAAAAACCCAAACAGATAAATATAATTGGATCAGATGGGAATATCTATGGTATTATGTGTAAAAAGGAAGATGTTCGTCAAGATAACCAATATATGCAATTTGCTACCAGTATGGATTTCCTATTAAATAAAGATGTTGAATCTACAAAGAGAAAATTGGGTATTTTAACATATTCGGTGTTATCGTTAAGAGAAGATTGTGGTTTAATAGAGATTGTACCAAATGTTGTAACTTTAAGGTCAATTTTGGTTAATAAATACGATCGAACAAAATTCAATTATAGCCTTGGTAAGTTGTATAAAGAATGGCAAAGTTTGGATAAAGAAGGAAGAAAAGAATTTTTCCAAGAACAAGTGACTAGATTTGTGCCCCAATTGTATAAATGGTTTTTAGAGACATTTCCAGATCCAATCAATTGGTTTAACGCTAGAAATAGATACGCTAGATCATATGCAGTGATGGCTATGGTAGGACATATTTTAGGTCTTGGTGATCGTCATTGTGAAAATATTTTATTAGATGTAGAGACTGGTGCTATCTTACATGTTGATTTTGATTGTTTATTCGAGAAGGGGAAACATTTACCAGTACCTGAAGTTGTTCCATTTAGATTAACACAAAATATTACTGATGCTCTAGGGATTATTGGTACTGAGGGTACTTTCAAGAAATCAAGTGAGGTAACATTATCATTGATGAGACGTAATGAAGTCTCATTAGTTAACGTGATTGAAACTATTATGTACGATAGAAGTTCTGATACTTCCTTGCATGAGTCATTAAAAATTCTGAGAAATAAGATTCGTGGTATTGATCCCCGTGATGGGTTAGTACTTAGCGTTCCTGGTCAAGTGGAAACCTTAATTCAAGAAGCTACATCATTTGAAAACTTAGCATCAATGTATATTGGTTGGTTAGCATTCTGGTGATACCGGTGTGTTATGAAAACGTCACTGATTTCATAAACGCAAATGTACATGGGAAAGTAATGGATTACCATAGGAAAGTCAAGGGAGTTTACTGATTAGGTAAATAAAAGAAACAAGAGAATGGGAAGTTTTTGTTTAAAAGCACTAGATCCTAAAATGGGTAACAATGCATAAGTAAATCAATATATAACGTAACTTTTTTTCTTCTTTATATTTTATTTTTCTATTCTCCTTAATACTATTACCATTCTTTCTATAAACAAACTCTACCCATAATCAATACAAACTCCCCATAATAAAACCAAAAACAGCCGCCAAAAACGGAATTGCCATCTGAAAAAGAAAAAGACACCAAAAAAGGCAAAAAAAAGAAACAAAAATTTCTCCATTTTTTTGGCAAAAAAAAAATTAAAAATCAAAACAATAGAAGTTAATCACTATGCACGATTTTTTGTTCCGAGATCAAAAATAATTTTGGAATTTTTCCTTAAACATTTATTGTTTTTAAAAACACAATACTGTGGAGATAATAGATTTTCTTGTATTCTATTGTCAAGGTTTTTTTTTTCTCGAGCGATGCTTTTTTTTTTTTTTTTTCAGTGCAGTCGAGTGGGAAAAGCGTTCCAAAGAGGGATGAGCGATGAGATGAGCAAGTGGACAAGGGATATATAAAGCTGGAATGTTGATGGGATGCCCACTTCCCGTGTGTTTTGCAACTCTTTCACCTTTGTCTAGGGGATAATAAGGTTAAGCAGTTGATTTCAAAATAGTTTAACAAATACCCATAACCATGCAAGCTGAATCATCTAGTAGCCAAACAAAACAACAGAGTGTTACTTCTGCTTCTACTACTCCTGGAAATGGGAATAAACCCAAATCCTCGAACAAACCTTCCCAGTTTTCTAATAAGATCATAACAAAGGATGATATCATGCTTTTATCGAAGGGTAAGGCTTCAAATTCTTCGTGTCATGTTAATCGTTTGCAGATAAATAAATCGAATGCCGGTACTGGGAAAGAGGATTCCGTGCCTGTAGTATCACTTAAACCTGTTATTGTAGACAGTATTCCACCAACTGAATCTAATATTTCAGATGTGGAAACTGTACAAAGTCAAGATTCTGATATTTTATTTTCACCATTATATGATTCATTCCAAAGAGATGAATTTTATGAACAGGAAATGTATAATGATGATATGGCTAATAATTATTCCTCCTCTGTGAGAAAATTCCAAAACTATCAAATGGTACCTACCACAGAATCTAATTTAAACTTTAATGATCTTGGATTACCATTAGGTTTACATGATGAACTTAATGACGAAGATTTTTGGAAAGAGGTCAAGGCTACAAATGAGGATATCATCCCATTCAATAGTAACACTGATGATATTAGATCGAAGAGAAGACTTTCTATGGTCTCACAACATATGGCTAATGCCACCATCGATGATTTTGTAGCTGATGATTTAATGGCCACATCTTCTGTAAATGGAGACATTAACACTGAAACATCGGACGCCACTAATTATCATATTAAATTATTGTGTTACAGGGATGCGGATGGGAAATTAGCTTTAAAGACAACCAACCAAAATAGAAAGTCAAATATTTCCACAAATAATTCTATTTCCAATGGACCAACCGGTTTGGTCAGAAGAAAAAGAGTTAATAAAAAGAAGAAAATGTTAAAAAAGGCCATTAGAAGGAAAAGTGGTGTTCGTGAAATGATTTCTACTGGTGTTAAAATGAACGAATTCATGTTGTAATTTCTTTTCTGTCTTTATTTTATTTTATTTGGTTTTTATGGAATCTTATCATTTTTTTCACTGTTATAACACTATCAGCAAACCGAAGAACTGTTTATTATAAAAGTACTCGTCATCATGGACACATATATCACAGCCTTCATCCCTCTCTTGGTCTTTAATTCTGTTTTCTTTTTACCTTCCATTCTTGTTTATTTTTTTCCAATTTGGTATTAGATAAAGAAATGGACTACATCAAATTGTTTAAAAAAACAAATGAACGCATATTCACATACATTTATTCAACTTAAATATCTTAAATATTATTCAATTCACACTCATTTATTTATTTATTTGCTTATTTATTAATCTATTTTATATTTTTATTTGTACATAATTTTCTATTTCAATAAAATAACTGTTTTATGCAATGTAAGGTGGAGTTTTATATAGTATCTTCCCATATGACAGGTCTTATTTCTTTTGATCTGACATCCTCTTCCTATCACCTCTTTTTCGGTGCCTATGAAAAAATAAAGTAAAATTGAAAAATACTCGAAGTTGAAAAGGGAAAGGCACTCCTAACTAAGGGGCACAACACATTCAACACAGAGTGTACTAATTGTCATTCAACAACCACTATAACAAGGAAGATACGATAATGTCAAATCAATCAGGGATTACAGCCGATCAACAACTTTTAGATATTTTAAACAATTCTAGACAGAATGAAGATAGTCAATACATGGTAGTGGTAGCAAAGATATCTAATGATTCTACTGCTGTGGAAGCATCTGATCAATTTACTTCCTTAGATCAATTAAAACAATATTTAGGTGACGAACCTTTATATATCTTTATTAAGGATTTTAATAAAGATCCAACACATTACGCTTTCATTTCTTTTGTTCCTGACAATTCTTCCGTGAGAGATAAAATGCTTTATGCCTCCACCAAGAACACTTTACTAAGAGAAATCGGTACTAATATATTGGTTCAACAAATTATGGCTACTGATGTATCTGATATTGATGATGTTGTCAATGGGACTGAAATTAATAAACATGCTTTATTAACTGAACATGAAAAGATTGAATTGGAAATTAATCAACAACAACGTCAAATGAAAATGCAAACAAATGGTCATCAATTGGTTTCTCAAACTAATGGTACACCAAGTCAATTGACTTTTGAAGTTGACGTTGAAGGTTCTTCCTTATCTCAACAATTAAATGAAAACAATTTAATATCTTTTAAGATTGATACTGCTACTGAAAGGGTGCAATTGGCTTCCAAGAAGAATATTTCATCACCAAATGATATTGAAATCATCACTGAACATCCAAGTTATACACTTTATAAGAATGGGGATTTAATTTATTTCATATATGCTTGTCCATCTGGAAGTAAAGTTAAAGACCGTATGTTATATGCCTCAAATAGAAGTGGGTTCTTGAAATATTTAAAAGAAAGTCAAGGTCTATCAATCGTTAAAGTTATAGAAATTGGTGAACCAGAAGAATTAGAAATTTCATTGATTGCCAATTCTAGTCAAGAAGATTTAAAGAAAGAGGAAGAGACTTCTAATGAATCTTTAGCTAGAAAGTTTGATAGACCAAAGGGGCCTAGTAGAAGAAGAAGAAATTAAACGAGAGGGTTTAATATAATTCCATCTAAATAGATAAACCCAAAAGAACACACAAAAAGTCATATCACAATACAGCCGATTTATAGTTATATATAAAGGAAATAAATGATGTTATTATGAGACCTGGGTAGTGGTTGGTCTGGATTGCTTGTCCACTATCAGATGGTAAATTTACTATGCCGTTCAAGATGACCTTCGAAATTTTAAAAAAATAAAAAGGAAATTTTGATTTCGCCCAGGATCGAACTGGGGACGTTCTGCGTGTTAAGCAGATGCCATAACCAACTAGACCACGAAACCAATTATTTCTGTTTTTTTGAATTTTTGATGTAATTTTTCAATATCAAATAAGACCATGTGCAACATCTTAAAATAAGCAATATTGTATGATTAAGGCAACTTCAATAAAATCTAAAGGGGCTATAGTTAAGTAGACCCAAGAAGGTATGGTTTGCATTGCTAAAATGTGGCTAACTGAGGAGTTTGACTGTGTTAGAAAACCAAAGTATAAATCCATGAGATGTACAAGTGATAATCTATCTAGAGAGCAAGTCCAAACATTTTATAATCAAACAGTAATAATATATAATTATGAAGGGTGTTTTAATCCTGGGTAAGAGGATATAAGGTTGAAAGAATATGTTTTAAAATCAAAAAAAGATTGAAATATAGTATAAAATCTAGTTTTATAAGCATCGAAACTCATATTTGGTGTTTTTAATATTGATAACTAGTAACTAAGTGCGGGATACTTTAAGTTTTTATTTTTGAAGAGTTGTAATGTCCTATATTGGACGAGAGAAAGGTGAATACGACTTTGAAAAAAGGAAAGACAAACAAAAAAAAATTGAAACTAGCCATAGGTATCTAAAAGCTCTGGGGAATAGGTATTTTAATTTAACATAGATGTTTTAGCACCTCTATCACACAAGAATTTAAAGCATTAAAAAAATTGTTTTAAAATTAACGTTTCTTAAAAATATTTAGAGGTTGAAAGCACGTTTGATAAGAATACAACTAATCCCAAATTAAACAATTTATTTCCGTTTACGTTTATTCTACACCAAATCTATCTTACATGCATTATATATTATGTACAATCAATACAGATTATTTAATTTTACATTTTTAACGTTTTTGCATTTTAATAATATCTCTTAATGCACTAAATGAATTCTTTTTAAATTCATCATTTTTCAATACCTGTATAAATCTTTCAGATTCCTTTATCGATAGAGCTCTAGCACCCTTTTTATTTCTAATATTTGGTTCATTCTTTCTAATCTTAATGGATCCAGATTCTAATGGTTTTTCTTTGTTTACAATACGAGTAACAGCAGCAACGGAAGAGACATTGGAATCAAACATCTTATCTATAGCAGTATCTTCATCCTCATTGGTGGCTGTTATATCCTTTAAATCTGGTTCTTGTTCCAAAGAGGTTAATAAATCCTCCATTCTTGGTTTTAAATTATCTCTCATCTTTCTCTTTCTACGTCTAATTGAAGATTTTGATATACCAGAGAACTCTGATGATGAAGTTTCTTTAATTTTAGACAAGAAAGCATTTTGTTTATTCATATGTTTTTCCTTCTTTGATTCTTTGTATTGATGTAAGAATGCCTTTGGATCTTCTGGTAATTCGATATCATCATTTTCTGGAGTTAAAATACTTCCATTTAATGGTTTGGAACCAAATCTTGCACTGGCTTTCCCTCTTAAAGTATTTCTCTTCTTAGCAACCATCCTAATATTGCTGTGTTGGCTCTTAATCGTTTGGTGTAGTTCAAGCTATTTAAATAAATTTTGCGATGAGCTTTGACATCAATTTCTTTAAATTTTTCATTTTTCATTTTTAGAAGTTCGTTTTAGAAGTTTTAAATTAAGGATTTTAAAGAACTGCAACACCAAAAAATTGATTTGATAATAGGTTTTCAATAACAACTAAGTCTGGTAAACAGTAAAAGAGGAAGTTAACTATGTCTCCTCCAACAGTGATGCCCCGTGGGGCTCTTTTAACAGGTGCTGCTGCTCTTGTAGCCCTTGTGGGTTATGCAGCATATTTTGATTATCAAAGAAGAACAGATCCAAATTTTAGAAAACAACTGAAAAAAAGATCTAGAAAACAACGTAAAGCTGCAGAAGAGAAGGTAAATGCCTCAAAGAAGGCTAAACAAGATGAAATTGTTAGAGTTTTAACTAATGAATTAGTGAAAGATCCTCCAAGTAATGCAAACCCTGAAAATGTACAAACTTTATTCATGACTTATGTTGGTGAAGGTGAACAATTGGCCAGTGTTCCAGGTGAAGAATTAAGTTCTGCTGTTAAATTTTATAAAGCTTTGACTATCTATCCAAGACCTGGTGATTTATTGAATATTATTGATAAGACTATTCCACCAGCCATTTATGAGAATTTAGTGTTGATGTTAGAACAGCTACCTCCACCAAATATGACATACTTATTTAAAGATGGGAAACTAGTCCGTGATACAAATGATGAGGATGTTGAAGATATCGAATAGATAGCAAAATTACATGTAAATATTTCTTTCTGTATCAAATTATTGCATATGTACCATGTTGACAAAGTTGTTTATATTATCAAAATGAGAATAATGTACTAATCTTTTTAATATTTACTCTGTTGATATATTTTTATTTTTTTGCTGCTTATGTTGTATATACATTTATTTATCCATTAATTGTCATATATTATTATTTTATATATTTGTGTTTTTAAATTAAGATACAATAATGCTATGCTGAACCTTTATATTCTCTCAAAATGACAGGAACAGAAGATGGTGGTAAAGAACCAAATTCAGTAATGACTTTCTTTATATATTCTGGTGGGGTCAAATCATATAAGATATTGACGATGTTTAAAGATTGTAAATTTTGCCAGTCATCAAGAACATTAACATTTTTCAATTCTTCACTATTATTAGCATCCTTAACATCATTTTTCTTAGTAGAATTCTTAGCACCATTATTATTAGCATTACCCTTTGATTTATTATTGATATCTTCTTGACTCTTCTTAAATTCTTTACGTTCTTTAATAAATTGTTTTAATAATGCACTTTCATTGGCTAATCTTTCAACGGGACTCTTAAAATCAACAGAGACTAAATCATTTGGATCAGCTAATTCATTATATGTAACACTATCCAATTGAACTCTTTGAGAGAATTTCAAACTCTCACAACAAACCAAGACTGGGATATTTCTTCTCTTTGCACTCATTGCAATCATAGCAGTACCTGCTCTTGAGTAAAGGAACCCATTGGATAAAATTGAATGTGCACCCAAGAAGACATAATCGACATTCATGTTGAAAATTGCATCTAAACTTGTAATTAAAGCATAGACAACATTAATACCTTTCTTTCTTAAAATATTTGCCATACTTCTACCTTCAAATAAGGGTCTTGAATCCACAACTATAATTTTAATATTTTTCTTTAAAGTCAATGCATTATAAATAATAATATCGGTAATAACTTTAGAGGAACCATATACTACAATAGTAGTAGTGTCCTCAATTTGATGAGATGCATTTTCGATAATTAATTGATCAGCTAATTCAATCTTTTCTTTAGCAAATTGAGCAATCTTTTCACATAAATCTTTCTTGGCAATTTTATCAGATGTTGATGGATCAATGTGGGAAATTTCTTGTTTTAACCATCTAATTGCATTACCCATAGTGACACTTAATGGTCTTGCCTTTTTCAAAATATCAATTTGATGTGATAAATAATTAGTTAAATTACGTGATAAAGTAGTCCCTTTTGGAGTTTGATAATCACTAATAACAATTTGGAATGCTTCTAACATGGCAATACAACGCGGGATAGAACCAACAATCTTATAATTGGCAATATTTGTTGTTAATAATGAAATTGCTGGATGTATTAAATCTTTATTTAATAATAATTCTTTCATTGATGAGACTAATTGTTGTGATTCAAAATTCTGTTCTATAGTACGTGGGACAATTGAAGAAATACCTGGTACCACAGCAAATTCATCTGATTCTAATGAAATTGCTGCTAAATTCTTAGCAATATCTTTAGTGTTATTAATATCAGCAATTGGAGTGGTACCAAGGGATCCACTAGCCACACTAGTTTGAGTGATAGCAGAAGATACAGTAGAAGTTCTTGTCACGTTGTTATTGTTACCGTTACTTTTTGGTTGAGTAGAGATTGATTTAGCAAAGGACGAGGTAGTATAAATTCTAGATCCAGAGACAGCACTAGCTACCATTGGGATCATTAACCCAGCGGCAGTAATTCTTGAAGTTCTTGGATTACTGACAGCAGAAGTGATTGCCAAGACAGATGATCTTCTTTCATCAGTAGTCTCTAAATGACTAAATAATGAAGTTTTCTTAATAGTATTTTTATTCTTGTCATTATTTTTATTTTGTTCTTTTTTCAATTTAGCTTCCTTCTTTTGTAATTCACGTTGTTGTTGTTGTTTTTTCTTCTCTCTCTTTGCTTGAGCTTGTTGTTGTTGTTGTTCGATAGAAATACCATTAGCTTGTTTTTTAGCAGCTCTCTTAGCAGCCTTTTCTTGTTTCTTCAATTCTTTCAATTCTTTGTTTGACAATTTCTTACCATCCGGGCCAGTAACTGGAATGGCGGCTGGAGTGGCGGGGGATGGGGTAGCAGAAGCCTTGGTATCAGCAGCTACGGGTGATGCAGAATTATTTTCACTCATACTGGGTTAAATATTTATCCAAAAAAACGTGGGAAAAGAGAAAAAATTTAGCAAAGTGGATCTTCTATAATTGGATATCGGATATATCTATCCCAATGAATGCTTTATAATTAACTAAGATCAGTCGTTAATTGTAGTTTTTAGTTCACATCAACTTTTGCAAAATTTCATCTCATCGATAAATTTTTTTTTTCCACCCGGGTAAATTTCATAGTGAAATATGCTATAATAAAGAATGATTATTTATATTAGATTTATATACAGGGGAGAGTGATAATTAATCATTCTGGTTCTGCTTCTTGTTGTTGTTTTATTTCATACTGTTTAGTGACAGCTTCAAAGAATGAATCAAATGGATCCGTGGTCAGGTCTTGTGGTAATAATTTTTTATAAGTAGTAACAAATTCAGTTAAAGAATCGATTATCTCTGGAGATAATGTAACTACGTCCCGATTTAAATGTTCCAAAAAATATCTTGCAATGAAATATATCAACTCATTATCCTTTATGAATTTATCCTTGTTTAAATGGAACAAATCTGAATCCGGGGTGGGTGCAAATATAGGTAAACATAAATTTTTAGGTTTAAACCCTTTCAATTCATCCAATGCAGTGAACCTTTGCTTTTGTTCCAATGCACCAATTAATAAATTTGCTACACCAGTTCTATTAGTTCTAAATTGGGTCACAGACCAAACATTTTTCACCTTTTGTAAAGATCTTAATGAATCAAATGATGGAATCCAACCATCTCTTATCAAATAACAAAATAAGATAGTATTAAAAAAATTTTCAATATTATAAACTTGTCCATTCTTGGCCTCAATAAATTTATTCTTTTGTGTATATAGAAACCCCACCATACGTGAGAATCCACCTAGGGGACCCATTGAATTTAATAACAATTTTTGTAAATGGATGGGTCTCCAAAGTTTCCAAACTTGTTTCTTTCTTATTGATAAATCCAACCATTCCTTCACCCATTGAAATAATTCATCTTTATCCGTCACTGAGTCAATATAAGTGGTAATTAATCGGGGTGAAATTGGTGTTATTGGGTTTTGTGGTGTGGGTGTTTCATAATCTATAATGTTGTTGTGATCATCTTTGATGGGGATAGACATTGTGAGGAGTTGATTATGATTTTTGGGTCTGTATATGAAGGGTCTAATTTGTTTATCTGTGTTGTAATAGTTGAAATAATCATCTAATTTATTTCTTATTTGAGTCGGGGTGAGGGAAGTGGATTGATATCGGGTCCATATTTTGAATGGATGCAACAGGGGAGTGCGAGTGGGCAGTCTTAATGGCATTGCAGTATGGTTGTGTTTGTAGATGTGTCCCATAATATTAAAAAAAACAAAAAAACAACTCCTTTAAAAAAAGGTCAAAAAAATAGTTATTAGTACAAAAGTTTTTTAATATAATAAGTACAAAATCAATATGTGTCCAAATACATAGAAAAAAAAATACATAAAGATTATCATTCTGCAACTTGCAGTTCAGGTTGTTCTTCCTCTTCAAGTTGTTCTGGTTCTTCCTCATCATGCCATTCACCTTCATCTTCATTTGGTTGTTGTTGTTGTTGTTGTTGTTGTTCAAGATCAGAATCAGAATCTTCTTCTTCTGGATAATCTTCATAATCAACATCATCTTGTCTAAAGGATAAAGTTGGTTTCACTTGTGCTGAGTCTAAAGTCCATTCATTTAATGCAGCTTCGGCGTCAATAATAATTTGTTTTGATGCTTCATAACCATCATATGCAGGACGTGTTTCCCCCGGTGTGACAGGAGAATCATCTAATAGTTCTAATAATGCCTCACCATAGCCAGCAATTAAAGCGATCTTTTCTGAATGTTCAATAATGGAATCAAAATGATAATTGAAAGCAGCTCTCAACTTGGATCTAGTAATATTAGACAATTGTGCCTCTGCGACCAAACATTCAGCTTCAGAACGTACTAATTCTTGTTCCAAAATTTCAATTTTCACAGATGCAGGATCTTTATATTTTAAATATGCAATCTTATCATTAATCTTATCTTTTCTATCACGACTTGGTTGTACTGATGCTTCAATGTCTCTAATTGATTTCAAAGTCAATCTGTATTGATCATAACGGTCGATGAATTGGTCATCCAATTCACTAATTTCATAAATTAACACCCCTAACTTATCAGTGATATCAGAAACATCATCATCATTTTCCAACCCCCATAAGGATAATTGCTTAGCGGCATCACGACGTTCATTAGCGACAATCTCCATGGACCTCAAGACGTTTTTCTCGATCTTGACCAATTGAGACAATTTACGTGACAGTTCGGGACCAAAGGCGCCTGCAGCACCACGTCTAAATGCATACGCGATCCCACCACGACCGAAGAATTTACCACGTGTGGAAGAAGGTGGTGGTGGTGGATTTTGCAATTGGGATGCAGTGGGAGCCCTTGAATTTCTTAATGAATAAGTTCTGTGCATGTTGTGTGTGTGTGTGTGTAGGGGAAGGGAGAAGGGAAACGTAAAGAGGGAAAGAGAGATTGAAGATCTGTTTTTATATCTGGAATGCCCCCCTCGAGCCGGAGGCCTCGAGGGAAAAAAAGCACACCATTTGTTTCTGTCTTTTCTTTTTCTGCGTGCGGGGGCGGCTGCGGGGCTGCTGCCGTGGCGGGTGACCCCGCTGCCTGCCCTCTGCGGTGCCCTCCCTGTGGACGCTGTGCTGCCCAGCAGGTGGTGTGCCCTGCTCTGTGACGTGCCACAGAACGTGTGGGATACCATGTCCCCACACAAGCTGGCCTGCCCGCAGTCTCTTACGCCTCTGTACATGGGACACTGTTCCTTCTATATGAATGCGACCACACACTCTTTACTATGGTGTACACTAGGTTGTACTATATACACCATGCTACACTGTGTATACTGCACGCTACACTCTATAACACTGCCACACACACACACACACACACTCATAACATGCTCTTCGACACACCCTCTCACATGCGCTTAAAACGGGTAATAATTAAAATCCACGAAAACTCAAATTTCGGTCTGTGAATTTTCCACTATTGTCAATTTACTATTGATCTGTTGAAATAAATCTTTAATTACATACTTCTATATACTCTCTGGCTACAACACATCACACACAGGGTATCTTCTTTGTCCCCCCACACAACCAAACAAATGAGTTTGAATCAATCTATATCTCTCACAAGGCAACATAGATTTAAAGACACTTTTGCTCTATTCATTGTGTTTTTAAGTTTTAACCATTTCACCTCTTTGTGTCTTTTACTTATCTTTATTGTCGCTACAGGAACACAAAATTTTATTGCTAATGGATTTATTACTTTGTTTTTATCAAAGAGCCCATCTCCATCAATAAGCCAAATTACACATTATTATTCTCAAAATAAATCTATTCAACCTAAAAAATTGAATAAATTACAAGTTAATAAATCAAGATTACATCACCAATCCCAACAACAACAATTATCTCCAATTTTCTTACTAATAGAAATATTATTTGCTACATTGGCCAGATTTTATGCAGGAAATTATTTCATTATTCCAATTGAAAATTTAGCTACTTCCATTTTGGCTTCTTTCTTAATTAATAATCCCATCGATTGCTTATCTTATGCTACATCATGTTCTGTATTATATGCAGTGACTATTAACATTTTATCAAGATTAAATACTCTGTTTTTAGTACAAAGATCTTTCTCCATCACAGGATCAATTTTCATCTTATGGCAATCTTATAGATCTTTTATATCCAATTGGATCCAATCCTCTCCATTCAATTACATCTTATTTGATTCAAAATATATTAAATTGATTAGATTCTATTTATCTTTTCATATTGTCATCACTCAATTTTTCATTAAAGCTATTTCTTTAGATAATAATAATAATAAAGATTTGTCCTTCGAAGTTACCACTGACACTTCTTTAAAAGATTTTATACCTTATTTCACTAATATTGTGAAAAGTATTAAATCTTTCGAACCCACTGTCGTTATCTCGTCAACAAATGAATTACAATCTTCAAATACAACATCTCAAACAACATATAATAAAAACAAAACTAAAGATAATAACAAGAATAATAATGAGAAATTTCAAAATTTTACAAATCAATTATATGAATTAAATGTAGATTTAAATTCAATTGATGATGTCAATAATTTAAAAGATGATATTACAGTGACCACAAATTTAGAAAATTTTATTCGTTATTTATTTAAAAGAACTACACAATTTATCATACCACCATTATGGTCAATTTTAGTCACTTTTAGAACTACAAATTTTGAAAAAAAAATTTTAAATGGTTCCAATTATCAGAATATTAAATCTGATTCTTTATCTTCAGATGAATCTCCAATCACTACTTTATCCTCCACGGATTCCACCAACATGAGTGTCTTTAACAATATTAATTCCGATTCAATGGCTTTAATTGCACAAAATAAAACAAATGATTATAATCAATTAAATTTCATTACATCAAATAATAATATCTTTAATAATAAAGAAAATGATTATAAAGTTTGTATTATTGATATTGATACACATACTTTAACTTTCCATATTGAAAATTTAACTGATGGTGAATTAATTGTTTTAGTTAATGGTTTAATTTGGTCTGAGGTGTCATGTGCACTTATCTTGGAACATCCAGGAGAAGAATATGTAGTTGTGAGTGGATTGGTTCCATCTTGTTCTTATGATATTCAATTTGTTAATAGATTGAGACATAAAGATGATTATTTAATTTGTGATTTAATCGTTAGAACAAAAAGTCTTGATATTGATTCAAATTATGAAGTGGAAAATAATTTAGGGACATCATCAAATGAATTTGCTAAATTAGATTTTAGCTTTCCATCATATTATCATAGAAAATTTTTATCCCCATTGTTAACTTTAAAACATTCAATTTTAACAACAAATGCAAATTTAATTGAAGAGAGAACCAAATTGAAAAAGACTAAAAGAGAAGTTAATAAGAAATTAAGTTTATTAAGACAAGAAATTGATCATTTAAAAATTAAGATTAAACAAAATGAGACAAATGATGAAAAGAATGCTTTCAAGATTGAAAATTTGAAAAATTCAATTCAACAAAATGAATCCACTTTACAATCTTTGGAGGAACAAATTAAAAATTTAAATAATGAAGAATTATCCTTAGAGGAAAAATATTTAAAACAAAAAGATACTCATTTACAAAAAGAATTAGATTTTAGTAAAATTGAAGAAAATTATAAAAAGGAATATAATTTATTATTAACAAAGGAAAATAAATTGAAAAATGATTTTAAACAATTTTCTTTAAAGAGAGATAAATTAGATACAAGACATGAGAAATTACAAAAGGAAGTAACTCAGACAAATGAATTATTTGAAAAATATAAATTAGAGTTTGTTACAAAGAAGAGAAAGGAAAGAACCAAGAGAACTGAAAATAGAATTCGTGAAATTAATGATTTAGAATTATCTGTTAAAGCATTAGAACAAGATGTTAATAGATTAGAGAATGAAAATGAAAATATGAAACAAATTACTGGGAATTATAACTAAGTAAATATTTTGACATATATATATATTTCCATATATCATTTTAATACATTGAATATGTTATACATAACTACTTTGAACTTGTCATGTTAGTGACATATTTCTATGGGGAGTCCTTGCATTTTTATGTAAACATTTTTAAAGTTATGAAAACCACTTCCAATAAAAATCAATATTAGTAGGCACAATTTTAGTGTTTCTAATAAAATAAAGTTGAATTACTTTAAAAAGTGGGTGTTTAAACATATAAACCTAATATTACTAGATATATAGAGTATTTGTCATTATAATTATGTAGAAATAAAGAATTCATCACATGACTTGATAACCCATATAAAAGGATCAGCAAAAAAAATCTCCAATGTTGTAGGTTGAACTGGCTTATAAGTAAACTTAAGTAAAATAGAAATAGATCAATAACTAACGGGTAAGTACAGACCTGTGTACTAAACTAAGTGTAAATAGTTATTAATGACAGTACGTGTCAATGAATAACCAACCAACTAAATAGACTTGAGATTATAAGTTAAACGACGAAGATAGAACGACTGGTTCTTGTTTAACTTAACACGATAAAATTTAGAACAACTAGTTCTTAACGGGATTAATTATACAATAGAACAACTAGTTCTTTCCTGATTATATAATTAATGTCAACGG
>PPOL03000074.1:0-51503 GCA_003708905.3 Monosporozyma siamensis
CCGTTGACATTAATTATATAATCAGGAAAGAACTAGTTGTTCTATTGTATAATTAATCCCGTTAAGAACTAGTTGTTCTAAATTTTATCGTGTTAAGTTAAACAAGAACCAGTCGTTCTATCTTCGACGTTTAACTTATAATCTCAAGTCCATTTAGTTTGTCGGTTATTCATTGACACGTACTGTCATTAATAACTATTTACACTTAGTTTAGTACACAGGTCTGTACTTATCCGTTAGTAATCGATCTATTTCTATTTTACTTAAGTTTACTTATAAGCCAGTTCAACCTACAACATTTAAAAATATTTTGAAATCTCACTCTAAAGTGTATTCCAATTATTTTCTTTTTTCGATGAAATCCTTCGTTTTCATGTATACTCTTGCTGGTTTAGAGCGGTGGGCTTGCCTTGTTTTATTTTCTCAACCAAATAAAAATATTAGTTGGGGTAAAGACCCTTAAATAGGAGAAAAATCCATTATTTTAAACCATTTTTTACTCAACAAAAATTGAATACAGAAATAAAACTTTGTAAAACAAGCTAATACTAATGAAAAAAGCCAAACAAAAATCAATCCAAAAATATTAGGTAATTTAAAAAAGGTTTAAGGGAATTTTTTTTTTAAAGAAATTGTTCATGAAAAAAATTTGGTTTGTGTCATCTATAAGGTAAAAGGCTAAAAACTAATTTGACAAATAAATTTAGCTTTCTAAATACCAAACCATTTTAAACATACTAAACAGCCTATAGTTAAAGAAGAAGGTCATCAATTTTAAGAATATGCCATTAATTACTCATTGCAATTTTTTTTTGGTTAATAAGATCGGTAGTACCTTATATATTCAAATACTAAACAAAAAATAAGGTATTTTAAAAATAGGTCAAGACTCTGGTTTCTTAATGGTTCATGTCATTTCATGTCATTTCCTGTCTAGTCTCCTTCAAGTTTGTAAAATGTTTACAATTAAGGTATTTCATATAGGTACATCTTTACTGTGTGTCAAATTGTCATGAAATCAATATAAAAGATATTTTGTACGCGCATATAAATATATTAGGTATGTTATCGCTATTTAAATGCTATATATTTTAAGAATATAAAAAACAAAGAGTCGGTATATTTCAATAATTATGTCTACCATTAAATGTGGTACCAAATTCTTCTTCTGGGTGTAGATATGGGGAATTTTCTAAATCTATATTCCTGAAAAAAGCTCTATCAGGTGTGAATATATTTGATCCATTACTGGTATCAATATTTGGACTAATTGAAAGACTGGGAGGCGTTGGTCTATTCAAATGGGATCTAGTACTGCTATTGTTATCGTTGAATTGATTATAATTTGGGTGATTCGGTATTTCGTAACTAGAAGGGTTTATTGGAGGAGTTTGGATAAAATTATGATCATTGACATTAACTTTCATATTAGATTCATTAAGCTTGTTAAAAGCTTCTTTACCGACATTTAGTGTTGAGCTATCTAGATCTCTATAATCTTGGTTATTATTGTCTTTATAATTATCTTTATAATTATCTATAATTTCGTCTACAGGATCAATCATAGTATTGACACCTAGATTCCTTATGTAATCCTTCTTGAAAAAATCACCTTGTGGTGGAATAGTAGAGACTAAAGGTACCGGTTCATTTAATGAGTTGGTTTCAAATTCTTCATATATCTCACTATCATCCTTATATTCATTTCCAACCATTGGATTTCTTACCCTATGTAATGAATTTAGGGAGTCGTTATACAATTTGAAAATTGGTTTCGATTCAATTGGGATTCTATCAAAGTCTTCTAACTCTAAATTAGATCCAACATCAGCTAATAAACGGGTTCTATAAACCTCATCTTGTCTCTTTTCCTTTTCTCTTGTTACAAGATCATCAACATGTTTATCGATAGTAACATAAATATAACTTCTAAGACTATTTTGTTCTCCCTTTCTAATCAATTCAAAATAAACAAATATGGAACATACTAAAGCAAATGCCAACTTTGCCATGAAGAATAACCAAAGAATGAAAGAAAATAAAATAAAAGAAATTAATATAGCTTCTTCATGGTTTGCCTGGGCAATAGCTTTAATTTTATTTATTAAACCATCAAATGATTCCAAATCACCTAAGTCCATATCGTTGCCACTATTCACTGTGACAAGAACAGACCATAGTGTTAATCCATTTATTACTTGTCTTGGGGTATCACAAAAAATTAAACCAAGACAACTTTTAAATTCAAAGAATACAAAAAATGCAAACCATTGAAATGCACCACGAGATGATATCCTATCAAAAATACAAAATTTGGAATAATCAGTAATGGAAATATAATTTCGAGCAAAATTGTTAACATAACATTTAGTAATATTTTTCGTTTTATAAGTTCTAATACCAAATATGATATTCCATAATAAAAATGCAATTGAGAGTAAAATACATGCACTGAACAACCATTTGGATATTCTAAAGGGTACATATGGTTTGATAATATTATTTGACCATGTATTATATGCTAGTAGTTTGATACAAGTGTAAAGATCAGATATGAAAAATGCAGTTTTTAATATGAGAAAGAGACAAGTACCAATCCCATAACTCAATACCGTCTTGAATGAATGGTTCCTAAATAGTGTTTTGTCAACATCCTCAAAAAGTTTTTGATTAATAGGCTTTTTCCATCGAGGCGTAGCCATTTCTATAATAACTTTTTTTACCAACTAATACAGCAAAAAGGCAGAAAGTACAACCGATATTCCAACTTCTTCCAATCCCTCTTTCTAGTTGACCATCGAAGGGAGTACAGGGTTTTTTTGGATTGGTTTGTTGTTACTTAACTAACTTTGTGTCTCTTGCTGTCCTAAAAATCATTTTTTCACCTAAAATTTCGTGTTTTTCAGATCTCGAAAATGATTTTTTCTTTGCTGACGTTTTTTACAAAAGTGAATATTTGCTGATGAGAGTGAATTTATGACACTTAAAAGTTCAATCTAAAGAGGCCAATAATATTGTGACACCTACCCACGTGTAGAATTCATAACCATCTTCCTGATCTCGTACATATACTCTTTGTTGTCTTTACTTGTCAATGAGACGTTATTTTGTATTGGTACATTATCCTCATTAATGGGAATCAATTCATAGTTGTCTGATCCCGTGACAAACCATCCACCTACCACTCTTTGCCATCTGTTCTCCTCATGGTAAAATCTTTCTAATGCATGCGAGTCTATAATGTATCTCGAATCAGTTTCGATAGGTTGACTTTGGTGTCTTCCCTGTATTTTCCCCGTAGAATGGTATTTCTTCGGTTGTTGACTTGTCATTCTTCTGGCTAAGAGGTCTTCCCGTGTACTTCGGGACCGAAGAAATGGTGAACTGTTTTTCCTGCTCACTGACTGTATAGGGAAATCAGGAATATTGGCAAATGGATCTGGATCATCCCCGCTAACGCTAACCCATCTTTGATTCTTTTCATCTAGAACCATATTATTTACTACAGTGGGTTTTCTTGAATTGGCTCTTAATTTTATATTCTTTAGCTTATATGATTCTTTATTTCTTCTTGACATTCCTTTATCATCTAGTTTCATGCTAGTAAATTTATCATTTAATTCATCCTGATCTTTAATCCATCGTTGTGTTTGAGGATCGTAATATACATTTTCATCTTCTTCCCCATTTAATGAATTGGGACTATTTGAATCTATTGTCTGTTTGATAGTTTGAATCCTAGACACTGGACTACCTTTCAATGGACCAGAACGTTTCCGTGTTATACCGTTAAATTCATCATACTGATTCATATTAGAGGATGATGGTTTTTTATCCCAATTTGATGACTGAGATAGAAATTGAGGTTGTAGTACATCATTATTGAGAAGAAACTCTTCGTCTTGGCCGTAATCATCGTCAAAGTTTTTCCCTTCCTCAGAGTATTTATTTAAAAAGTCATTATCTCTATCTGGCCGTGCAACAATAACCGTATCCTCATCCCTATGGTATCCATCAAAATCCAGATTACCTGTATCTTCGTCTTCTTCCTCATTATCAAACCCCCCCTCTTCATCTTCATCCTCATATTTTGTTTCTCGAATGGGTGAAATATGTGCTAATCCAGCATCACTCAATTTTGTAACAGAAGGTTTAAATCTTACTGAATTCGATCGTAGTGGTTGCTTTAAGTTTCCATATGATATACTATTCTTCAATCTATCTTTACTGGGCAAAGATCCATATTTAGACTTTATATTATCTCTATTATAATTATTACTATCACTCCTCTGCGACTTTAATTCCATCATTGACTTGGGATGTTTTAATGTTTGTGGTCCAGACTCATTAAAGATATTAAAATGGTGTGCAAATTCATTACTTCTTTTAGTTGGTGATCTTTCATCTCTACTCTTCTTGACTGCGGTATCAAAATGATGTTGATTTGTTTTGAAATTTGTATAATTGAGATCATGGTTAAACCTACCCCTCATACCTTTATCTTCACCATCTCGATACATTTCCATAGATTGGTTTGGCACGGCAGTAGCATCTGAACTTATTGTAGACGTCGTAAGAGGGATCATATTTGGCATCGATTTCCTATTTGACAATTTTTTCTGGTATGACCTTCTTGCGGTCCTATCTCTTGTATATGGTGTTACCACATCTTCAAATAATGAATCATCCATTTTCCGGAGGTAGGAAGTCACTTAATTGCGTGTGTTTCCAAGGATTTGTGTTGGTTTGTTTTGATAGCGCATCTTTAAGATTTGTTTGTTTACATTTTTGATATTTCAATATTTGCAGAAATGCATAATGAAAAGTACTACAAAAGTGTTATTGAAACATCGTTAAACCCTAACGTCCCATGTTAAACTAATAAATGTAATATAATATGTATATAGGTGTTTACTGGTAAAACCCTTTTATATACTATCTCTTTGTAAACCAACCAAAGTTATATTGCTGGGCACCTTTACCTTTTCTGTGATTCTGTTGTCACCAAAAACATCAAGAAGTTTCAACTTGGGGTTTTGTTTGCACAATAATTCAATTATTTCATTAGTGACACATCTGACAAATCCCAGATCGATGTATTCCAAGTTTGGGCAGTCCATTAATGAAAATGCTTGTTCTGTTAACAACTTGACACTGTTTATATCCAAGCTCACCAAAGAATTCTTGGCAGAATTCAATAACAATTCCTGTAACACAGCATCTTCTAATTGGATACAACGTTTAATACTAAATTTTTGTAATGAAGGTAACGATATTTGACTTAGGAAATAAACTAAAGAATCTGTACTCAATTGATCCAATTCGCCAAGACTTAAATGCTCCAATAAAGTGTTAACATTATTGTTACCAGAAAGAAATGCCCCCATACCATTTATAACAAAGGAATCGGTTAACTCTAAACATCCATCTAATGTTAATGACTTTAATGATCGTCCCACTTGTCCTAAGATATTTATTATCACTTCATCAGTTACATCTTCTTCATTATAAGGATATTGAATTTGAAGTGTATGAAATGTTGGACATTGTAAATATTGCGGTATTACAGAATAATTAGATATTGAGTCTAACCTGGATAATCCTAAGGATTCAAGTGCTGATTGAGATGTGGATAATAATGTAATTAAATTAGAATCTGTAATTCTGTGTGTATTTGAGATATGGAATTCTTTAAGTCTACCACTCATAATCTTAAAAAATTCATCCCATGTCTTTTCATTAATTAAGAATGGGCCATCTAAGACTAAGGATGTTAATTTTGGTAACTTTTCAGCAATGTACAATAATGCTTCATTATTCAATTGACCACACATATTTAAAGTTAGAGATTCTAGATGAGGAGAGAATATTACCAAAGTCTTATACCCCTCATATGATATCTTAGAACAATCGTGAAATGTCAACGTTTTCAAATCTGTTTTCAAAAACAGTTGTAAAGTGGAGTCATTTAAAGCTCTATTCTTGGATAATGCCTTTGCCAAAGAATCTAAATTTTCGTTCGATATACCACCAAGAGTTTCTCTTAATTGTGCGAAAAGTGGGTTATTATTTGCATCAGAAGAATTTTTCTCCCAAGAGACAATATTTTCAGTAATTTTATTCAAACATATTTCTTGTAAAGTTAGGAAACTTGCCTCTTTTCTATCTAATAAATCTTGCGCTCTTTTCTTTCTCTTACGACGATTTTCTAACACTTTCTTATTTCTAACTTTTCTTATAGCTTCTAATTTGGAAGTATCAGGACTCTCTGATAAACTTCTCACTTTTGGACTACTTTCATCATACTCCTCTTCATCACTATCCTCATTAAGTCGAGATCTGTTCCTTTTCACCACTATTTCATTATCAGTTTCTGTTTCCTCTTCGTCGTCACTGCTGCCACTACTACTTGGAATTTCAACTTTAACATTATCTCCTGGTGTTATCTCCACAACAGACTCCTTATCACTCACATTTCCACTTTCTGTCTCAACAACCTCCTCTTTTTTATGAAATCTGTCATGCCATCTTTGTTTAATGGCCTCAGCACTAATCCCTTCTTCTTGTAAAAATTGGGTTAAGGCAGAATTTGGACCCTTTATCCCGTTAGTTCTGTTTCTATTCCTACTTCTGTACATGGTTGCTGACCCGATATATGTGCTTTTCCAGTGGCCAAGAGGTGTAGATCAAAGGATCTTCTTCATCTCATCAGGAACGGATGCCTTAAAACTGCCAAAAAAAATTTCAGATCAATGAAATAAATAAAAAGAAATGCGCAAGCCCGGAATCGAACCGGGGGCCCAACGATGGCAACGTTGGATTTTACCACTAAACCACTTGCGCTTGTTTTCTACATTTTTTGGGAAGATATAATTTAAATTTTATTTATGGACTTTAATCAGGAGGTTTTAACTATATTTTCCTAAAGGTTACTATTTCAGCTCTTCAAATGTAATCTTAAATTGGTTAATACTTTTAAAATGGAAAAAGATTTTATATGTATAAAATTAGAGGCAATAGGGCCATCACAAGTTGAATTTGTCCAGAGTATGGACTGAGTTAGTGATAATACATGTGCAAGAGGCTAGAATATGCCTCAAAAGTTGTTTTATAGGACTTGTGGGACAATTACACTTATTTAAAACCTCGATAACCCCACTTTGAAGTATTTATTCCCTGCTTTCATCCACGATATTGGCCTCCTGATTCAAAAGCACGTGACTTTTAGATCCCGTTTTCCCCAGATTGAAAAAAAAAAAAGAGAATTTCAATTTGGAAAGCAAGGGAAAGTATCTAATAAGTCCTTATTCACCGATTAATCCCTGGAAAGTAGAACTGAAATTACTCTAAACAAATCTGAATATTCCAAACATATCACTATTAACAATTTTATGGCTATATTTTACTTACAAAAGATAATACAGTAAACCAATCTTTTGTACAAGGGACAAAAATATTCAGAAAAAAAAAAAGAATAAAAGAAAATATTTATTATTCTCAAGGGGAGGTACATATAGAGAGATCAAAAACTGCCTTAAACAATTTTACAACTAGCAATTAAGCCAATCAAATAGAATAAAAAGAACTACGCACATAAACAAATATGCCAACTTCAAATTCTAAGGATAAAGACCTACATAGAAGTCCTTCTGTTTTGAAACTTTTAGGGAAAAGATTATTAAATTCAACTAAACATGCAGAACCACAATATACTGTTATTGCAAGTGGTAACTCCATTGCACCATTGAGAAAGAGAACTACATCCCCTCATGTTCCACCAGGTACAACAACTAATGCACAGGGACATGTTCCTCATGCTGGGAATGTCCCCTTACCAACCACTTCATCCACTACAAGTGTGTCTACTACTAATAGTAATAAACGAGATAATGATTCCTCTGTATCTCGTCATAGATCTCCCTCATTGGTTTCTAGACTAAGGGGTACAAATAAAGAGGGAAGTAATATTCATGCAGTGAAATCATCTATCTCATTAGCAGATCTTACTGCACATAATAATAATCCTTTTATTATGACACCATTACATGATGATAATAATAATCGTACTAAGGATGATATGATATTGAAAAAGAGAGCTACTGGAGGTGATTTACATAGAGCAAAATCCACAAATGTGAAAAAGACTGCTGGTGCCGCACATACTCATCATTTAGCTACTCCATCAAGATCCAAGAGTTTTATGGGTCATCAAACTAACAATTTAGGAAGTGGGAATTCTAGTGTGTTTAATCTTCCTGCCGAGAAAGTGGTATATAATCCATATGGGATTAATAGTAGACCAGGTACAGCATTTGGTAATGAGGGGAAAAATGATGATTTAAGTTTTTATCTTCATGATGGGAATGCCAAGATTAGAATGTTACCATTACCAATTGAAGATCCGAATAAATTCTTACCTGAAGAGATGAAACAATATAGTATACATTTAACTGATAATTTTATTTTTGATTCAGAAAACAAACCAATTGGTTCAGGTGGTTCTAGTGAAGTTAGAAAGATTAGATCATCATATAGACAAAAGGATGTTTATGCTTTGAAAAAATTAAACATGATTTATAATGAAACTCCAGAAAAATTTTATAAAAGATGTTCCAAAGAGTTTATTATTGCCAAGTATTTGTCTCATAATATTCATATTATGCCCACATTCTTATTGGTGAAAGTTCCCACAACAACATATACAACAAGAGGTTGGGGTTTTATTATGGAATTAGGTGTGAAAGATTTATTTGAATTAATTGAAAGAACTGGTTGGAAATCTGTACCAATTAATGAAAAATGGTGTCTTTTCAAACAAATTGCTCAGGGGGTTAAATTTTGTCATGAAAATGGTATTGCTCATCGTGATTTAAAACCAGAAAACGTCTTGATTACAAAAGATGGGATTTGTAAATTAACTGATTTTGGTATTTCCGATTGGTATCATACAGATCCACATGATTTTTCATCACCTGTAAAGAGATGTGAAGGGATGATTGGTTCACCACCGTTTACACCACCTGAAGTCATGTATTGGGATGCAAAGAAACATTATCCTGAAAAATTCCAAAAGCCATATGATCCTTTAGCAATGGATTGTTATGCATTGGGGATTATACTTTTTACATTAATTAATGGTATTGTTCCATTTATTGAATCATGTAATACAGATGCAAGATTTAGAGAATTTGAAACTTCTTATAGTAATTACATCGTACATCAGAATCCACATTTTAGAGATAAGAATCATTATAAACCTGGTCCCGGTGGCGAATTTTCTTTGGCTAGAAATTTTAAATCTACCAATGGTACCAGAATTGCTTGGAGACTTTCCGATCCAAATTCTGAGACAAGATATACAATGGAAGACTTATTTAATGATCCATGGTTCCAGGCTGTTGAAACATGTGTGGATCCAGATGATGAAAAATATAATGCTGGTAAAGTACCAGAAATTAGAAAATCAACATCTAATGATGGTGCATTCTTCTTAAATGATCACGAAAATTCGAAAGATGATCTTCAATCAATAAATTCTATGTCAATTCAGTCACCAGTAGGTCAACATACATCTAATCCTTTCCCTATTGTATCATCATCTTCTCGTGCAACGCCTGCAAATACAGACATGACAACTGGAGCTTCTAATATATCATTAAACACATCTGGAACTCCAACACCATTAGTAACTAAACCAATAACACAACCAACAAGAGTGAAACCAAGATCTATGGTTGATATTGCTACATCTCCGATGAAGACTACTAAGAATGTATTAAAGGGAAGTCATGCCGTGGTAATGAAGAATGGTAGTAAAATGGTGAAAAATGGTACATCTTTAGTCTCTGGTGGAAATGGTGGAACATCAAGAAGTGCTACAGCTACCCCTAGTGGTAAAGAAGTTTTATTTTCTGTACCAGAGACAGAAACAGAGACGGAAACCACACCCTCTTCAGTTGAAAAGGGTAAAGATGCTGAGACTAAGAACGAGGAGGAGGAAAAAGAAAATGTAGAAACCCCACAGAAACAAGAAGACGTAGAAAATAAAAAGGAAAAAGTAGTAGATACGGCACAAGTTTATCCAGAGGTGACAAATAATGTGGATTCCGTATTAGATGAACCAACGCCAACTTCTACAATAAGTGAAGAAGTCATTGCTGAGAGAAGAAACATAGACAATATTGTTACCAAGAATTTGAATGAATTATCCCTAAGAAGTCCTGGAAGTAATAATAGTGTTATCAGTGGTGCAAGTAGTCTAATAAACACTCCATTAAACACCACAACTGCCACTACATCATCATCATCTTCAATCAAGAGTAGTACCACTCCACAAAAGAAGAAACTTGTTATTCATCATCATTTAGATATTCCCAGTAGTGTCACTGCGGGCACATCAATGACTCTACGTTCCTTAATGGCAGGTTAAAATGAGATAACTATACCACAATAGATATGTATATAATCTTTCTGCATATATAAACAAACTTTCGCAGTTACAATTTAACTCACTAATTTTTGTTTCAATCATTACAGTGCAGACTCCTTTAGCAATTGCAATATTTCTTGTTACCCTCCACGTCAAAAAAATTTATAAACAAGAAATTTCCAGGAAAAAAAAAAAAGAAAAGAAAAAACAACAAACAGGAAACACGGGATATAAAAAGACGTGATTTACACAACTCTCCTTTGAAACGTGATATCCACGTGTGGGTTTGAACATTTTATAAGCAAGGCTAAAGTTTGTTTACATTGATTGGAATCACAAATATAAAAGTTTCTTTCTGTTGGTAGTTGTTATTAAACTGGAAGAAATATAAAGGAATACAATAATATTTTTATTTGCTACTTGAGTAAATATAAGGTGAATTCCTAAGTTCTGTATTTATTTTATTTTAAACTTTTCGTGTTATTGAAATTAAATTGAAAATATGGCTAAAAAAAATCATAGGCAAAGACGTGAATATCAAGATGATGTGGAGGAAGATGTCGATCAGGAGTTGAAAAGGCAAAAAGTTGATATTAATAGAAGTTTAGAAGAAGTGGAAGATACTAATATTGATTCTGCTTTATTAGCTACTAGTGATCAACATAATGAAGATGCTGATGATGATGAACATGCAGAATTAATTGATAGAGTAGCTTCTAGAATCATTGAAACTGTGGCTAAGAGAAATCGTAATTCTAATAAAGATGATAAAAATGAAGTTAATTCAACCACTCATGAAGAACATGATGTCCTATTACATAAGAATGTCACAACTCGTTCATATGCTGATGTTGATGAAGAAGATGAGGATGGTGAAAATAATGGCTTGAAGCAGCAAGACACTGAGACTACTGCAATTGCAGTGAGAGCTGTTTCTAACTCTAACCCAGTAACTACTACTTCGAATGACAATAATGATGATAAAGCAGAAGATGGAGAAGACGATGAAGATGCCGATCATCAAGCTACCGAACAAACTTATAATGATTTGATTAATCGTCACGAAATGAATCAATCTGAAGATTCTGTTTCAGTAGATTTACGTGATCAAAGTGCCTCCACATTAGAAGATTTAAATGATAGAAGATTATTAGCCAAGAGAGGACGTAAAGTGACCGCCATTGCTGGTTCCGAAGCATGGAAACAACAAAGAAAGGATTCTCATAAAGAAGTGGAAAGACGTCGTAGAGAAAATATTAATATGGCAATTAACACTTTAAGTAGATTGTTACCAGTGAAGGAATCAAGCAAAGCTGCTATCTTATCTCGTGCTGCAGAGTATATTCAAAAATTGAAAGAAACTGAAAATGCCAATATTGAGAAATGGACATTACAAAAATTATTAAGTGAACAAAATGCACAACAATTATCTACCGCCAATGAGAAATTACAAGAAAATTTAGGTAGTGCTTATAAAGAGATTGATTTCTTAAAACGTCTATTGAAAAAAAATGGTATCCCATATGAAAGTGATGAAGAAGACATTCAGTAGTAAAGTTTAACACTGACTTCTTCTTCTTCTTCTTCTTCTTCGGCCATCCACTGTATTATCAATGCTTTGTAAACTAATAATATTATTTCTAAATAAAAAACAACATTCTTTATTAACTCTCTGTTTTATAGTAATAAAACGTTTAGAATATTACTACTTTTTTGTATTAAAAATGGGTATAATCTGTGAAAACAATAGCTGGACCCCTGCTACATGCTTTTTTATTATGGGTCCGGCCGAGGTTCCCCTTTTGGGTTAATTTTTGTCGAAGATTCAGAAAAGAACATTTGTTCTTTGGGTTTGGCACCTTAAGATTTTTGTGCCCTAACGAATAATTATTAGGGGAGTTGTTCCCTTTTTTCAGCCCTACTACACACCTTAGATACATCGCGGTCAAAGTTTTTCACCCCCAATAAATAATATTAATACTTTAACGACCCTGGCATATAATGTTTTCTACTGTAGGCGCCAGACCTAACTCCCCTCTTTTATATCTTCCAAAGCCCTGAAAAGATTACCAATCGGCAGTTCCCGTTTTTGCTTAATTAAACGAGACAGTTTTTGCCAAGCCTCAGGGTCCTTTTTTTCTTTTTTCGCTGCAAAGTTGATTGAAAAATTTCAGATTGCAGCGTTATTTTGCTTGATTCAACAGTTGTTCGAAGTCATCTCTGCAGATTTGGAATGTTTGAGTTGACAAAAATGTTGTACGTTTCAAATTCCAGAGCAGAGTCTTGTGTGGAATAAAAAGTGGCTTCAAATATACACTTATAGTATTATATTAGTAGATATATGTGTGTGTGGTTGCAACTGAGCTGCTGAAATAGATAAAACATAAAAATAAGGAATCGTTTTGAAAAGACATAAAAAGGACTGGGTTCACTTCATGGATTTAAAAAGTGAAAATAATATCATATAGAATTTGATACCATTTCCCTTTACCCTATACGTTAGCAAAAAAAAAAAAATAGAATCACATACAAATATACTACAAAATACCATTTGATCTTTTAAATGCTGAGAAAATTACATAGAGTCTTATTATTCCCTTTTAGAAGACTAAAGTTTAAATCTGCGAGGTCGTTAATCCTCTCAATCATCTTACTTCAAATTGTTGTCTCAATATGGATTTATGACAATTATTTCCAAAACAGTTTCGATATCTTCGACATTTTAAGTAATATTCACAACAATAATAACAATAACACTACCGATACTAATGAAAATACACAAGCTGTGCCATCAAAGGGGGACTCCTATAGTATAACCTCCTTCACTAAACCCATTTTGGATCTTTTACCTTCTCTATCGACAAATTCGAAAAATAAATTACCCAATGCTGCTGCTCTTTATCAGAAAATGATGTTTGATACCTCAGCAAATTGGATTGATGAATATTATTTAAATTCAAATCTTTTAACTGTGTCAATGGGTCCAAACAAGGGTAAAAGATTGAATTCAATCGCTGAAATGACTTTTTATGATAGTGATCCAAGATTAAGTTGGTCTGTTTATCTTTATCATATTTTACAAAATTCAAATAAAAATAGTAAAGATTTTAAATCACCATTCTCATGGTATGATTGGGCCGATTTTCATGATTATAATAAATTAATCTCTGTGAAGGATAGATTTAATACACAATTTAATTGTGATATGGTAACTAAACTATACTATGATAACGATTTCTTAAATGAGATTGAAAATGAATTGAAAGAATCACTATTTACCATAGATAGATCCAAATATGATGATAAGTTTTGGTATAGAACTCTTGGAAAAATGGAGTCAAAATTACGAGGTAAAGATTTACCCACATATTGTATTGATAATATGAATAGAAACAATATTAGTATTGCCAATAGAGAACCAATCTTAGATACTCCATTTAATTTACCCTTTAGGATTGTTGATATTTGGAGAATTGTGAGACCAGAAATTTATCAAATTCAAGCAAGAAACTATATACTAAACACATTACGTCATCCATTATCTTTATTAATGCTAGATTCCACGAAGAACTCATATAGAATTGATTTAGAACAAGAAGATCGGTCCAACATGGTTCAATCAAACATTTTATTTAAATTTGTTAATGATAATAAAAAGGGTAAAAAAGATTTAAAATTTGACCATATTAACTTTTTTGAAAAGTTTATTAATGATAAAGATGTTAATGAAAATTTTAAGATCGAAATTCCAGGTTTGGATAAAGCTATTTATCAAAAGGATAAAATCGAGTTAACTCTTGATGATTTCAAATTTGATATTAAATCTAAAATTGATGAATTGGAATTATTAGATAAAGAAAATAAATTAACCACGCATGATAAGAATTATTTAGAAAGTTTAAAATTTTCATATAGCACTCATCCCGCTTTAGCACCCAAATATTTAGATGAAGCTGCAGGTTTACAAGGTAATCCATTTGGTCATCATAGAGACAGAAGATTTTTCAATGGTGCTAATGTGGATAATGGTATGTCTAAACCTGCTAGAATGAATGCTCTGATAAGAAATTTCCAAAAACTAGTCAATAATAATGGTTTAATATCTTGGTTGTCTCATGGTACATTATATGGACATATGTACGATGGCCTTACATTCCCATGGGATAATGATTTCGATTTACAAATGCCATTAAAACATTTACATATAATGGCTCAATATTTTAATCAAAGTTTAATTCTAGAGGATCCAAGAGAAGGTAATGGCAGATATTTCTTAGATGTATCGTCCTCTTTATCAGTTAGATCCTTTGGTAATGGGAAAAATAATATTGATGCAAGATTTATTGATATAGATTCTGGGCTATATATTGATATTACTGGGTTAAGTGTTTCATCAGCAAGATATAAGAAAGGTAATACAAACATTATACCACCTGAAAAATATGCAGAAGCAAAGGAGGAAGTCTTACAGATGGGTTCCGATTTGAAAAATCCAGAAACAGGTCCGGGTCTTGCTTCAAAAAGCTTAGAAGAACTTAGAGAATACATTAAAGAACATCCAGATGATTTTGTTCCAGATGATTTAGTCACTGTTCAAAAAATGATTAGTGAAGAGAGTAAACATCAATTTAAGAAATCTAATTTAGATAGTGGTCTTTCTATAACTCAAAGATATTTTGTTAATGACAAATTAAATCTGGTTAATTGTAGAAATAATCATTACAGTAGGGTTGATGTGATTTCGCCCTTAAGATTAACTTATTTCCATGGTATTCGTGCATTTGTTCCAAATAGAGTGATTGAGTCCTTATTAAATGAATATAAAGTACCTAAGAAATATGGGTTTCAAAGTTATGAAGGAAATACTTTTTTACCTAAATTGAAACAATGGATAGAATTCCCAATTGTGAAAAGAATAGCAAATATTAATGGTCTATATCAAGAAATGTTACCAGTAGATTCTGAAGTTAGTGCTTTAGCTTTCCCTGATGTTAAAAAAGTTTTAACTAATATGATTATAGGGAAATATTATGATCTACTTTCATATACAACAACAACATTTGATGTAACGAATTATCATGTGAAAGAATTAGAAATTATTTTTGACACTAAATTATCTGTTGATGATAAGACAAATTTATTGACGGTTTTAAGAGATAAGATTGGACCTAAGATGAAAACTCCAATGAAAGATGCATTATTATTAGATTATGAAATGAGATTATGGAAGAAATTTGAGAATAGTTTATCTGAATCTGAATTGACTGATATTAAAGAATCAATATTGTATGATACGGTAACAGAATTATCTAAAGAATTTACAATTTTCAATTCTAATCATTGGTTTAATAATTTACTATCTACTATAAATGAAGAAGACACTAAAAAATATAACATTGATGAGAGTGGAATACAAATTTATGATGGTATTGAAAACCAAATTAATACAATATTTGAAAGGGATCCAGAATATTAACTTGGTAGTGTTATTTTGTTTTGAGCTTGAGCTTTTTCTTTCAAAAATGATTGCATACCGAAGACATTGTTATGATATATATATATCAGTTCATATTAATCATATATTTATAGCATTGTATAATTATAATATATCCTTATTATATAACATTAAAAAAGAGTTATTTTTTATACGCATAAATTTTTCTGTTTTTTTTTTTTCCTTATTCCACTTGGGGCATATGTACTTAAGCTAAGAGGTATGTTCATTTGACAACTATTACTACATTAAGATTATTTTATATATATATAATTTCATATTCATCTTATTTTTGTTGTTGAAGTTGAATTTGTTGAGAATTCATTTGCATATTAGGGAAAAATCGTTGTAAATTATTAGCATTAACATTACTGCCATTATTATTGTTATTATTATTATTTGGATTGTTCATTTGCATTTGTGGTGGAAATTGTTGCATTTGTGGTGGGAATTGAGGATGTGGTTGTTGTTGCATATTTGGTGGTAATTGTTGCATATTTGGAGCAAAACCTGGAGGTGGCATCATTGGATAAAATCTTTGTTGTGGATTTGTATTGATATCCGTATTGTCTCCATTTTTACCTGTATTATTCTTGGAGTTATTATTATTATTATTATTATTACTATTAAGAGCGTCAGGTGGAAATTGCATCATACCTGGTGGTGGTGGTGGTAAACTATGCATCATAGGATGTCCCATCATATTTGGAGGCATCATACGGAAATTTTGTTGTGGCATACCTGGAGGTGGTGGTAACATACCAGGTGGAGGTGGAATTGAACCCATATTATTAGCATTCGACAATCGTTGATTTGTCTTAGTGCTATTGTTATTGTTATTGCTATTGGAAATTGGTGGTTTATGGTCATTATCATTATTATCTTCCATTAATTTATTTTTATTTAATAAACCTTGGAAAAATGAATTTGTATTAGATCCTTGCATTAAGGGCATAGACATTTGTGGTAATCCTTGTTGTCCTTGTTGTTGAGGTGGAAGACCCATTGAAGGATTTTGTGGCCCCATATTTTGTTGCATTTGTAAAGGTGTATGTTGAACATTTTGTGGTAAAGTAGCATTAGTATTGTTGTTAATCTTGGTAGTGTCAATAGTAGCCTTTTCATTGACAGGAGTATTGGATCTAGATGAGTCTTTAAAGAACCCCATTAATCTAGAACTACCAGCCCCGACTGTACCAGTCTTTTCCGTCTTGGTAATTGGATTAGTATTTTCCACAACTGTTTCTTTATTGGTAGAAGTTATATCCTCATTAGTGGCTTTTGTTATATTAGTGTTAAAGAAGGAGGAAAATTTAGAAGATGAACTTCTTGAAATAGTAGCATTATTTTGAGGTTGTTGATCTATTATTGTATTCTCCTTGACAGAATCGTTATTATCTTTATTAGATAATTTTAAAAAATCTGAAATCATACTAGAAGATTTATTTAAATTTGGTCTTTCTTCTATACTTGTTGATACATCTTCAATTATATCATTTATAGCAGTCACTGAAGTTGGAACTTTGGTGGTATTATTTCTAAATTTATTTGTATTCCCAGTTGATTTATTTTTACCTTTATTTTGTTCTAATTCTTTCATTTTAGCTTTCCAAAGTTCAAAATCTTGCATTGTATTCCCACTTGGCACAAAATTACCATCAAATTCCATAATTTCTTCATCCATTAATAAACTATCATCTTGGTCATTATATTTATTATGTTTATTGTTAAATTTTTGTTGATTTTTATTTGAACCCGTATTTTTCAATGCATTATTTTTGGTTCTACTATTTCTTCTTTCATTTCGAGATACATCGTTTCTATTATTTGATTTATGAAAATTATTATTGATATTATTTTCAGAATTTGGATTAAATCTTTGATGTAATCTCCAAAATTTTTTATTTGGTAAATCTGTCTTTTTAGAATCAATTAAATCTTGAGATATTTTTGATTTATATTGTAATAATTCATTAATAGAATATATTATTTTGGTATCTGATGAATTTTCTGATAAAGAAGGTTTATAATCCAAAATAGAATGCTTGTTATGGGTAGTGGTAGTAGTAGCAATGGAAGAAGAAGTAGAGGTAGAGGTAGTAGAAGCAGAAAGTTTGTCTAAAAAGGCATTAATGGATGTTGAAGCACCAAAATTGTTAGCCAAAGAATTAACTTTTTCATTTCTCTTGTGTCTATGACCACCTGACTGTGATAGCGGGAAAGTAGTGCCTGTAGCTGTGGTAGCAGAGACAATTGATGGATCGTGGAGTTCCATATCTTATTCGTAAAGGGTGTTTAAAAAGAAAAAGTGTGTATGAATGTGGTAGGGATAACTGTATATTAAAACTCTAGTCAGATAACGAGTTCTCCTTGTAAAAAGATAAAACAAAACCAAAAAGGGTAACACTAATCAAATACTAAAAGCTAAACAATCACAGAGCAGTGGTTGGTCTGTTATTATGATCTATCAACCAGTAAAGGTTTGTGACATTTGTGTTCTTGTGACAAAAATTCCTTCTGCGAATTTCTTTAATTTTTTTTTAAGCCCAAATTTTTTTCGTTTTCGGTGACAGAAATTGTAGTTTCCCTTTTGGGGAATTTCTCTTTTGGGAATTTGTGACACACTGCAAAGTTTGTATTAAATTCCAATGTAACTGATGGTGAGAGGTTGTGATCATGGTTAAAATATTCATAGCAGGTTGTTGTAGTCAGTTTCCCTTTTTATTCTTTGCTCTTGGTGTTCTTTTTGTAATATTGGTAGAAAGACCAGAAAAAAATATTCCAAGTCAAAAGGGTATCTTCCAAGTGACAAATTATTGTCGTGACAAGTTATTCACCACAGTAAAGACTCAAATAACCCCAAAAGAGGCTATTTAAGTAGTATAATTACCCATTGAAATAAGAAAGGTTACCCGGTTTTTGTGCCAGTTATCTTAAAAGAAAACCTTTAAAGCTAACACTTCGACAAGAAAGAATATTACTTTGTGAATAAAGTCCACAATTTCAAGAAGCAAACCCTAATATAACTGAATTTTTTTTAGCACTTCACATTGTTATGACACTTGTATTGCCTTTAGTTTCTGCAGGTAACGTCCCACAATTGACTGTGGATCTAATTTTACATTCCTTTAACGATGATTTCCATTTTGTAGAAGATTTAGATTCCAAATATTTACACCCATTTGTTGGACCATTAGACCATACTTTAAGCACATCATCTAACCATGACTCCTCGTTGTATAGTCAACGATCTTCTAACTCTGATAAGACTTTTTCCTCTGCATTAGAATTATTCTCAAGTAAAGATAAATCAATATATGTCATACAACAAAGAACGCCAATTATTCAAGGTTATTTGAACAATTTCATACAAGATATACTGATCCCATTGATTAATAGATTACAAATAAAGAAAATATCCATCTTAGATTCATATGGTGCATTTGATAATAATATGATAAGCACATTAAGTCCTCATAGGGGTAACGATATGAGATCACCAATAAGTAATATTTCCATCGGTGTATGTAACGTTAATTCTGTTAATGATATTGTCACTAATTTTGATCAATCTTTAAATTTGAAATATGATTCAAATTCAACTTTACATTATACCACTCAATTTTATCAATTTAATCCCAATGATCCAGTACAAGAAATTTCTACAAATCAAAGTATTTTTAAAATAACTTATCATTTATTAAACAGTATTAATATAAATAATTCCACTTTAGAAGAAATTAAATTTTTTACAATTTTGGTTCATGAAGGTGATAATTCTTTGGATGCTAAATATATAATTAAAAATTGTTTACCATCAATTTTAAATGAAAATTATTCAATTACTCAAGACTCTAAATTTAAAATACCAATATCATGGATGGGTGTTTATGGGATGGGAGAAGTACCTTCTTCTATAGAAGAAGGTATCTATATTTAAGTGATGGGTTATACTATTCAAATTACAGAAAGTGATATATCATTTTGCTGTGGTCATTTTTTCATTGGAGAACATTTTCTCTACGGACAAAATGGGAAGAGTACTGATAAACAGGTATGTAGAATATCGTCATATATAATAATTTCTTTATTTTAATAAAACAAACGATCCCAAACCTAATGGTATAAAGTTTATACTTCAGTAAAAAATTAATTACCAAACCTTCATAATTACTAATTTTTTACTGTATTAAGTTCTTCTAGTTACTCTGCCAGGTCGACAAATTAGTCTGGACGGAAATATTCCTATCAAATATGGAGAAATAGACTGACTATAATGACCCTCGTTGTGGTGGACTATTTACTAAGTAACATCCATTTTTCTATCCTCTTCGAGAAATACTCCAGTTGTTGCATGACGATATGAACTGAGTTTTAGCTAGGTTAGAAAAATTGTTTATTTGAGGACCTATGTTTAGAGAGATTTAAATTTCCTCTAATTTTACTTTTGGAGACTTTCCTTCCATAATTCAATATTTTTTCTTACAAAACGTTAAAAGTCATAAACTAACAAACATGCCTTCTCAAAAGGTAACTGGCACCTTATATGCATTGGAAACCCTTTTTCTTCTTTTAAACACCTTACATCGACCTAAAATACGAAAAACGAATGCAAAAATGTGACCTATATGTAGCACCTCTTAAAAAAATTTTCAAAAAAATTTTTCCGCCTGCTTGGCCAAGTGGTAAGGCATCGCACTCGTAATGCGGGGATCGTGGGTTCAATTCCCACAGGAGGCAATTTTTTTTTTTTTACCTTTTTAAAGCCCATAAATGAAAGATTTGTTACATTACTAAGCTCGAGATGACCTTCAAAACCTTCATTCCAACCTCTTATTACATTAGTTATACTGCCTAAACCGCGATACAACTTAAAACTCGTGTAGTAATGAGTCAATCTGAAATTTTTGACGATGTTTGGGGGTCAGATTCAGAAGAAAATGAAGTTATTCATAAAGATATCAACAAATTAAGAGATCAACATGGTAAAAGAGGTTATTTGGACGGTATTGTCGGTTCAAAGGAGGTTAATCTTCAACAAGGGTTTGACGATGGGTTCCCTTTGGGGGCAAAGTTGGGCCATGAGGTAGGGTTAATAATTGGCCGATTACAAGGTTTAAACAACCTTTATGGTGCTAACGATGAAGCATTAGCCAAATCTTTCAAAGAGGCAAAAGTTGAATTGAAGATAAACCATGTGCTTAATAAAAATGCCTTTGATGAAAACTATCAGCTTTTAGACAATACTCACGAGTTAGTTAACAAATGGAAAGAAATAACGCAAAAATACTGCGATCAATACAACGTCAAAATGTCATAAATAATTAAACAATAAACTGAATAAATAATAAATAATTAAATAATAAACTGAATAAATAATAAATATCTGCATCTATCTATATATAATATAGAACAAAAAAATACCAAAAACAGTCAGAGAATACACAAATAATGGATCTTAAACTACCAGAAGGGACACCAACCCACATAATGCTGACATAGATTCTCTATTGACATTGCTTGCTTGGTTAACTTATCAACTTGTTCTGGAATATCTAAATCTTCATTTCTTGGAATATCATTACCAGTCAATTTATCAGTAATACGTTTCAACACTAACAAAGCCCTGGCATTTCTTAACTCAAGTTGTTGTTCTTCCTCCATCTTGTTAGCTTCAGTAACAGTAATAGCACCCTTTCTTAATAACTCACTTGGATTTACTAAAGGTATACTGATTCCAGTCTCTTCAATTATTTTATCTGTTGGGAAATCAAACCCCCAATGAATCAATGGATCAAAGGCAAAAGCTTCTAAAATTGCCATTAAAGACTCTTTATTATTCCTCAATACTCTCATAACATGTTCACAAGTGATTCTGAAACTACCTTCAATACCACTTACTTCCAATGCATTAATTAACATTCTGGTTAATCTAAATGGAACCTTTTCAGGGAATTTTTCTCTTAGGATAGCAGCTTCAAAACAATCACCAAAATCAATATGAATAACTTTACCAGTAATACGATCTAACATTAAATTACTTGGATGACGATCACCTAACCCTAGAATGTAACCCACCATTGACATGACAGCTAATGATCTTGAATAAACTGTCCGTCTATCCAACCAAGTTTCAGAAGAACGACTCTTCAACCATAGTACTTGTGCCAAATCTTGACCCTTAGTATTATCCATTGCATATTGGAATACTTCTACTTTCTGTAATAAAGTTAAATTATCATAATCAGGAGCCATTTGTAGCATTACCCAATGTTCAATATTCAAAGGAACTTTATTAGCATCTCTATGATCTCTAATTAAAACATGGAACGTATCACTGTTAGGAACCCATCCAAGTAGACCAGATTTGGGAGATAATGGAATGGCAGGATATTTTTGTATATCTAAATGTCTCTTAAAACATTCTGAATCATGTTCTAATAAAGTATTAACCAAGCCAAATAATTGCATAACTAAACTATCTTGTCTAATATCTTCATGACCCTTTAATACATATTGATAATCTTTACCATCAGTACCACGAATTGTAAATTTTCTTGGTCTTTGTTTAGATGAAATGACAGAGAATACTGGATCAAAATATGAAATCCTAATAACAGGTTTCCCAACTTGGTAGGACCCCGGAACTGCCATTTCTAAATCTCTTGCCTCCAATAATTTTGGTGAAACATGACGGAGATCTAAAGTTTGCAATTGAGGCAATTGTCTACTGATTCTTCTAAATACGTTATAATATATGTCCCATGCTTGATTTAAATTACTAACATCTTTAGATCTCTTGAAATTTAATACCCATTCATAAGCATCGGTCAAATCACGCCCAAATGCATTTTGGAAAGATAATTCTCTTATGGTTTTTGGGGTTTTCTTAAGTAACTCATGAAGTGGTTCTAATGTGGCAAACATTTTCTCAGTGTTATGTTCACCAAAAAATTGTCTACTAGCATCTTCAAGACCTTCGTACCATAACTCATGCCATAAAACAGCAACTCTAATCAATTCGTTACTAACTAGTTCAGCTTGTTCCACAAGTTTTGTACTATGCAGTTTCATCTTATCGATGATAGATAGGGCCGCTTTTTGTCTAGAAACAGATTCAGATTTAATTGCCACAATCAAAGGATTAACCATCACTTGAGGATGTGCCTTACCCAAGTCAGATAGTAAAGCCAATAAGGACCTGCTTACTGCTTCATTAGGTTGGTGGATACGTGATATTAATTGGGGAAGAACTTCTAACCAACTATCGATCTTGATAAGGTTAAATCCTGCATACATAGCTTGACCAGCTTCTGGTATACCACCAAATGTAAACCACAACGTCAATAATCTCAAAGTATCTTGTAATGAACTAGTCTTGGATAATGATATTGAATGGAAAAAACCCTTTATAGCGGGGATGACATGTCTCTGAATAAGTTCCATAGAATATTCCCTTCCCTCAATCTTGAAAATGTTAGCGTCACCAGAACCATTCTTGTCATTTGCATCATTTGACTTACTTGTATCGCTGGTACTTCTATTTTCAGTTCTTTTACCTGATGTTACAGCAGAGATAACTTCAAAATTAACTAGGGCCCAATTATGCCAGGCTTTATACCACTTATTATCGAAGTGGGTAGCTAATAGATATGAACCTAAAATTGCATCTGGATTTTCGTCTCTCCAATTCGGTTGAATAGCAACCCTCCACTCACCTTGCTTTAAGAAACAACGGGCTAATAATTTAGTGTATTCTTCAATATTGCTTGGAGATAGCGATTGGTTTTGACTGACGCTTTGGGCGATCATATTACTTGGATCTAAACCTAAATCATGTGCCATACGTGAGGTGAAACCGATTAAATATCTTAAGGCTTCTTGCCTTGAACCTGCAGCCCATAAATATTTTAATTGGGAGTAGACAACTGGAGGAGGCGCTTTTGCAGGTAACGAGGGAGAAATATCAGAGGTATCCTCTAATAACCGACTTAAGGCAGCTTCGGCAAGATTCAATTTTCCTGATTTTCTACACAAATTAGCAAACTTGATCCAAATGTGCATGTCTTGCTTTGGTGAAATTACCAATGATCTAACTTTTAAAGCTCTTTGCCATATATCAACACTTTTCTGACAACCTTGCAGTCTTTTATCCCAAGTGCTATGGAAGACTGCTCTCCTCTCAGAATGTGGTGGAAGTTTCTTATAGGCAATTACCTCTTCTAGTTCTGTTATGAGCTGGGTCCTCACAATGACATTATAGGCTCTATTATAACTTTCATTAACTAGAGCCGATATTTCTGTAACTAATAGATCTCTAGCATTATAGATATGTCCACTAGCCGCATCAAAATCATCATTATGGATACATAATATTGCACTGAAGAATTCTTTGTCTGGAGTTTTATTTTTCATAACACTAATATATTGCTCGATCTTGTCCCATTGTGCTAAACTCCATGCACCATTGGCAGCTAAAGGAGCCATTTGTTTTTGTAAACTTAGCGATGCAGTATCCCATCTCTCCGAAGAAAATTTAGCTAATTTATCCCAGTCACTTAATGCATACAACGATCTCATTTGACCAAGGATAACATTTGGAGAGGAGTTTCCATCGTTTATACGTTTAGAATATGCAGCAAGTGCATCTTCCCATCTTTGTAATTTTTCATACCATGTTTCTTGTAACTGTAAATTGTGATTTTTCTGTGCAAACTTCAGAATACCTACAGCTGCATCATTTTGATATATTTGGTTATTAATACTGATCAACGATTCAACTGTTGCATTATCAATGGGTTCTAGTAGAAACTTGGCTTCTTTAAAGTGAAGAGCCTTTGCGTATGCATGACATTTCTCGGCATATTCTCCTAATGTTTGAGATGATATTGGTAATGATTTATCATCATGTTCCATAAATTCTATAAGGTTTAACAGTGTTTGATGGATTTCAGGTGGGTTTTGAGAGGAGGACAATGCTAAACACAGAGACTGAACAAGGTCTTCTTGATACTGTGTATACAATTCAGTCCATATACTTGCAAAAGAAGCATTGAAAAGTTCTCTAGCTAATGGGAGATACACACTAGCCAGACCAGAACAAACTCGAAGTGCTGGGGATGGCGATTCTTTTAACATCTGGATCGATAATCTTTTTAACCATTCTTGCCAGTCCTCCTTTGTTCTTTGTTGAGAACAGTCCCACACATTTTTCAACAGAGATTGATTCACTGTTAGTTTCTCCATTTCTGGTTCCTTTTTTGGGCTAGCTTTTTTATTATCCGGAAAATCAAGACCTAGGATGAGGGCAGACGGTAAATGTTCGTTGCTCAATAGTTTGTTAACCAATTGATCATACACCCCATGCCTAATGTTATTCTTAATTAATATCTTATTAAGAGCTGGTATAAATACAGTAAAGTCACTTCTTAATTGTAAAAGTAGAAGACACAATAAATTCATGGTTAGGCGTACTACTTCAGGATCTCTTGAGTTCAATAAGCGGAAACATGTGTGAACAATTCGAGACGACATGGTATTCATATTATTAATTTTTGTTAATTTACCTAATGTGATAATTGATGATGTCTTAATTAGTCCATGAGATAGTTCAGAAATTTTAATAATTGATGGGATAATCAAATATAAGTATTCATCTAAATTATCGCCCAGCATAATAAGACAATCAAAGATAGCACTAGTAACTGCTTTATCCTTGGATACATCTTTATCAATAATAGACATAAAATATGTTAATACGGAGGGAACAAATCGTTTGAACTCCCCCTTTAGGGAGGATGCTAAGGAATCAATCACTGAAATCATTATTAGCTGTAGCTTATTGTCTATAAAACGAGATTCAATACTGTTGAAGATTTCGTCTGCATAAGGTCTGATATGCTGATCAACAATTAAGATTAGGACGCCTAACTGTTGGAAATAATATTCCACCAGTGAATATTGACATGTATCCATAAGATTAATGATTGCTGGAATTATCTGGGACAAAAAGGTTACACATTTCAGTTTCAGAATTTGAAATATATTCACAATTGCTTGAATAACCGCAGGATGATGCATACTTAAAGAGTTATCTTTCAGAATCTTCAACAGTGTGTTAATGACAATTGTAGGATAATATTCGTCGTTGGATGGTGATATATTTTGCATGAGTAACGATATATCGATAGGGATAGCATTTTGTTCCAAAGTTGTAGCCTCTTCCGACGTCTCTTCTACTTCACGATATTTATATGGGTCTAGAGCACCTAGTGTTCCTAACAGACTCACTGTTTCTTGTTTTATATGTTGAGAGGCATCTGATTTTAATATATTGATTAAAACGTTTAACAATTCAGAATAATCCAATAGTGGATCAATTACATAGCCAGATGCAGAGGACAGTTGCCGAAGAGTACGTAAAGCAGCGCTTCTCTTATACGAATTAGATTGGTCTTTGAATGCCTCTATTATAAGTGGCATGAGTTTTGCAAGGTAAGCTTTCATACTTTCTCCACCAACAATTGACAGTTCCCCAATAGTTCGTAATGCACTTGACACCACTGACGATGATGAATCTTCTAGTTTAATCAACAATATGTCTAACATGGGTTCGATATATGGTTTAGTTATTTCTCTCGTGGAACTGATTAATGTACATAACATTGTAAGGCATTCTTCATTTTGATTTGGTAATTTCAAATATCTTAGTTCAGTTAACAGCTCGAGAAGTGTTCTTCTTAACAAGGGAACAATATATGCAGGATTCACTGCCGTTAATCTACCAATAATCTTCAATGCACTAACTCTAATAATAAACACTTCATCTTCTAAAAGCATAAATAACAATTTGGAATTATCAGGTTGTGATAAATGAGGATCAAAACTATGATCCATATTTTCCAAAATTTTAAGACGAATTTCTGGATCTGTATCCGTAATTGCCACAGTTAATAATTTAGACAGGACCTCTGATACAATATTTAAAGAATTCAAAGAGGTCTGTCTTCCTATATTATCCTTTATTAGTAAATGACATGAAGTTATAGCGGCTAGTCTCCTAACCTGGGGATCACTGTGTTCAATATAACAGATAATAGTACTTCTGACAAATTCAACCATTTGGTATTTATAATCAATAGTTAACAACATTCTTAAAGCTTGAATAATCATCCTTGTATCATTTTGGTCATTATTTGTAATATTTTTCTTAATGAATTCATTTTCATTTCTCCAATTCCTGGCTCCTTGCATTGAAAATGGTTCACTTCCCTCTGGAGAACCTGGTAATTTGAATGCTGTACCTGATAGGGTCAAAGATATCAAGTCAAGTAATTTATCACTGATTATTAATTCAAGATTAGGAATCTTTGTTGTGATAATTTGTAATGTGAATTGCATATAATCTGTCAAGGGACATTCTAACATGGATTGTAACAGACCAGTTTGTAAAAAAACAATCATTTCAGATTCAGTGCCTTCCACTAATCTAGCAATACAATAAAATATTTCCTTTTCAAAACTTATTCTATTCTTATATTTTAAACTCAAATCATTATTCAGAATATCAATAATAGAAGGTAAATATGGATCAATATCGTGACATACATGAAGTGCAAGATCTCCAATGGATCGGATTAAAATGGGATGATCAATTTTATCAATATATGTAGTAGCTTTATTCACCATCTGTAGTTTATTAATATAATCCACTATAACTTGATTTAGATATTTTCCAGAGAACAATGTAGAATTAAATGACGATAGTAAGGTAAATAATTGGTACGTGGTAAATCTAATATATTCCAATTTATTATCTTTAAAATTCCATGCAGTGTTAAATATTTCGTCGAAGGCTTTATCCAAAATTTCGTGTTCACTTAATGAGATTAACACTTTATAAACAAGAAGACATGCGTGTATTGTATCCGTATTACTGGTATTAATTTCAGTAGAGGCTTTTCCCAGGAATGTGGCAATCCATTGACTGAAAACTGTCTTATCTCTTCTTTCAGTAATCAATAAACACTGTTTCAATGTATTTGCTGCGTCTATTCTTAAGTCAATATTTGAATCCTTTATTGCCTTCCATATATTATCTAATATGATGTTAATATGGGGGAAAATCGAATATGGAGAATTTATGGCTATTGTAGATAATATTAATATGGCAGTATGTTTTGTCTTGTCTTGTCTTAATGTAGATTTTTCAGGAGATGAAACTAACCAATCTAAGCCGGTCTTAATTTCGTCTTCAACATAATCTGAAATCAATGGACCTCCCGGTTGAGATAAATTGCCTAGAGTTTGTGTGGCAAGTCTAATAACTTCTATATTTGGTGATGATAAAAGTCCTCGTAGGGCATCCACCAGTTTTTGAATATAATTTGGTATATCTTCAGTTTGTGAATAAAATTTAATTAAATATTGAATGGCAATGACACCACCAATTTTTTCATTAATGGCCTTCTTGTTATTACTCTTATTCTCTACCAATTGAATAACTTTTTTATTAATATATTTTTGATAAAATTGTAATTCTTCCACATTAGATTCTCTTGCCAAGAGAGTTAAGAAACTTTCTAAATATCTTACCGTGGTTTTCTGTTGTTCTAAAGGTTTCAACTTCAATGCATTGATAATATTATCTAATGTCGCTAGGGCAGATGCCTTATCTCCCATAATAAGTGACGGTTGTGACATTAGATCAAATTCTATTTGAGCAGTAATATTTGTATTATATTCATCCATATTATCTTCCTTATAGTATGGTTTATCTGAACCAACTTTAAATAATTCCTCCACGGATTCAGTGATAGTGGTGGATATGTTCTTAGAAAGGATCTGGCTCAACATGTTGCTCGAGGGCTGTGATCCTTCATTGCTATCAAATTGCGATATTCTATTGCCGCTACTAAAAGGCATCGCCATTTTTAGCACTCTTTTCTTACCTCTTTTATTTTCCTTGGACAGTCAATCTTGCCCTTTTAAAATTTATTATTCTCAACAAGTAGCAATCCAGTCCTGGTCAACTGACTCTTGTTTCTTTCTATTTGCAGTGCTGTTTCTTCGAGTCCGAGTTTTTAATCTCACTTTAAATTCAATATCAATAATTCAATATCTCAAAATATCAAAATTACCCTACAAAGCCCCCTCTGAAATTTGAAATTTGAAATAAATTTCAACCAAAAAGGTGGATTTGATACTTTAACAAGCGGTGTAGTGACGTTTTAACACACAAAGAAGTCCAACAGAAGGTCAATTACAGGAACATAAGCGGTTGTTACGTTATTGATCCTCTTTGCTCTCTTTATTCTACAACTTTTCCGGCTAAAATTGGTTATTTATTAGTGTTCCTTTTTCATATAAACAAAACAACCTTTTAAACATGTCATATTTAAATAATCCTGCTATTGTCATGGACAATGGTACTGGTTTAACTAAATTAGGTTTTGCTGGTAACGATTCTCCATCTTGGATTTTCCCCACCGCCATTGCTACATCTCAAGGTTCTTCTACGGGGAGTAACAAGAAGGGTTTAAACCAGGCTTCCAGTGGGGTTTCTAGTGGTTCTTCCACTAGCAACAGCTATTACGCTAAATCTACTTCTGCTACAGCATTCGATAATTTAAGTTCTAACGTGTTATTATCTAATAATTTGGCTGGGAAGAGAGGTACCGAAGATTTAGATTTTTATATTGGTAATGAAGCATTAATTGCTTCACAAGGTCCTGCTTATTCTTTATCATATCCAATTAGACATGGACAAATTGAAAATTGGGATCATATGGAGAGATTCTGGGAAAATTCTATTTTCAAATATTTAAGAGCTGAACCAGAAGATCATTATTTCTTATTGACTGAACCACCATTAAATCCACCAGAAAATAGAGAGCAAGTGGCAGAAATCTTTTTCGAATCATTTAATTGTGCTGGGTTATATATTGCTGTGCAAGCTGTTTTAGCTTTAGCTGCTTCATGGACTTCTTCCAAAGTTATTGATAGATCTTTAACTGGTACAGTTATTGATTCTGGTGATGGTGTTACACATGTTATTCCAGTGGCAGAAGGGTACGTTATTGGATCTGCCATTAAGAATATTCCAATTGCTGGTAGAGATATCACATTATTTATTCAATCATTATTAAGAGAACGTGGTGAAGCTGATACTTCATTGAGAACTGCTGAACGTATTAAACAAGAGTATTGTTATGTTTGTCCAGATATTGTGAAAGAATTTAATAAATTTGATAAAAATCCAGAAAAATTTGCCCAATTTGTAGTAGAAAATAAAGAGAAAACATCAAAGAAGATTATTGATGTTGGTTATGAAAGATTTTTAGCACCTGAAATTTTCTTTAATCCAGAGATTGCATCATCTGATTTCTTAACTCCATTACCTACTATGGTTGATCATACTATTCAAGCATGTCCAATTGATGTTCGTAAAGGTTTATATAATAATATTGTCTTATCTGGGGGGTCCACAATGTTTAAAGATTTTGGTCGTCGTTTACAAAGAGATTTAAAATCTATTGTTAATAACAGAATTGCTCAAAATGAAAGATTAACTGGTACAAAATCTACAGGTGTTGATGTTTCTGTCATTTCACATAGAAAACAAAGAAATGCAGTTTGGTTTGGTGGTTCTTTATTAGCACAAACTGCAGAATTTAGAGGTTATTGTCATACAAAACAAGATTATGAAGAATATGGTCCTGAAATTGTGAGAAACTTTAGTTTATTTAACATGATGTAGGTGCATCATTTCCATTATATTAATGTACACTCACATATATATATGATATATACACGATTTTATTTTACTTTTTTATATACGTAGTGTAAAATATACCAACTCTTTTAATGATATGATACTTTAACTTAATTTACATTTATTTTTTGAATTATATTATATTATTTATCTGTCAAATGCACATATATATAAAATTATATACAACAATTAATATTCATCTTTACCGCTAATAATGACATTATCAATCTTTAAGATCATTCTACATAATTGAGTAGCAAGTAAAATTTGTTGTTTTTTACCAATAAATGGATCCACGACGAATAATTCTTTCATATCATTTGTACCTTTACCAAGACAATCGACACCAATTATTGCAACATTTTCTTTAATTTGTTTACTTTTCAATAAAGATAAAGTTTCAATTGGATCCAATCCTGAATTTTCAGCTAATGTCATTGGTACAGTATCTAAAGCTTGTGCAAATGCACGGAATGCATATTGATCAATACCACGTTGTTTATCAGCTTCTTCTGATACAGCCAGTGACATTGTCACTTCAGCGGCACCACCACCATAAACAATACGTGAATCTTTGACTAAATTACGTACTACACATAAAGAATCATGTAATGCACGTTGTGCTTCATCAATAATCATCTTATTTGACCCACGAATAAAACATGTCACAGTCTTAGAATTTTCTAATTGTTCAATGACTAACATACGATCTTTAGTAGTACCAAATTCCATTTCATAAATTTTGGAACATGAACCTAATTTATCCATTGAAAGATCTTGAAATCTTGGTACAATACGACCATTTGTTGCAATGGCAATTTGTTCTAATTCTTGGCCACCAACCCATCTTACTGCGGGTAATTCATTTTGTAAAAGTAAATGATTAGCTTCATCATCAAACCCCCATTGACATATAACTACATCTGCACCAGCATCTTTAACATATTTAATCATTTCTTTAAATTTATCTTGTTCATAATTTTGTAATTTTTCATATTCTTCCACGGAGGAGATATCTAGTTTATGTTTTGTCTTTGGTTTGGGGGGTTCAAATGGACACGTTAGAATAGCTAATTTAATATCTTTTTTACCTAATTTAGCTGCATCTATACATTTTGGCATTTGTGGATGAGAAAAATCTTTATCTAAGATAACACCATTAATTAAAGTTGAATCCTTAATGGAACCACCAACTCTACCTTGTAATTTAATTAAATCAAAATCAACATCTTTACGTTCTTTATCCATAACAGCTTTCACTGCATCGACAGCCATATGAGCAAATTTATCATGTTCTTTTGAAACAATCTTGGAACCTAATGAGGTTCTTGCAGCTTTGAAAAGGTATTGATCGAATTCAGATTGATCACTAATATCATCTGCTGTAGCTTCTAATTTGTTTATAGCTAATTTTGCAGCTTCATCGAACCCATTAGCAATTTTAATTGGATGAATACCCTTTTCAATCAATTCTAAAGATTGATCTAAAAGAGCACTTGCCAACACGACAACACCAGTAGTACCATCACCGATTTCATCATCTTGTGCCTTAGATAATTGAACTAATAATTTTGCAATTTCATTATCTAATTGAATTTGTGAAAGGATAGTAGCACCATCATTAGTGATTGTAATATCACCATCTGGAGAGATTAAAATCTTGTCTAACCCACGTGGACCCAACGAAGTCTTAATAATCGATGCAATTGATCTAGCGGCCAGAATATGTGATTTTTTGGCATCGATACCATGTTGTCTTTTCTTATTACCTTGATCTTTGACAATAATGAAAGGTCTCCCCATTTCATCTTGTGCTACAATAGCATTAGATAAATCGGGCATTTCCATCTGTGGAGCAGCAGCCATTTTGCAAGGTGGTTGGAATGGTTGTCGTGGATGGTGTTGATGTAAGATTGGTAATGATGTCTTGTTTAATGTCCAATATTACCACATTGAATATTTTTCACTTTGCCTTTCTTGCAAAGAAAAAAAAAGCTTTAAAAAATCATTGTGAACGAGTAAGTCTGTTTAATATACAATATGTAATGTAATGTGATATGTAGCACTATATAATACGGTCAGTTGTTTGTTCTGAACTTGTAAGAACACTTGGTGCAAGTGTAGAACACAGTGGCACCTTCATCTGCAGATCTTAATTGCAGAGTGTGATAATGCATTTCATCGTTACCACATTTGGGACATTTTTCTTTGATGATGGCACCTTCTTTCAATTCGTCCTTCTTTAACGAGGTCTTCACCACAGATTTCTTGGATCTTAAAGCACTGGGGAATGCATCTTCCGCGGTAGTGGTGACCACTTCCAGGTTGGAGAATTCCTTCTTTGGATACCTGGCTTGACATTGACTGCACTCGACAAGGTCTCCTTGCACTGTGCTGGGGTTGTCCAACAAGTTCCCACAGTCCAAACAGAATATAAGCGACCCAACAACAGACATCTTTGTGTTATTGCCCTGCTTATCAAACACTGCAATATCACTGCTGTAACTTCACTTTAAAACAAAATAAATTTGAAATCATCGCTTTAAATTTTTGGTGAAAAAAAATTTGCGATGAGGTGTCACGTGGCTCTTGGAGGTGGTGATCCGTGTGACAGTGGTGGTGACAGTGCTGCAGCTGGGATGTGATGGCTACACTACCACCCATACTGTCTCTTGGATTGTTCTTTGGCCCTGGCACGTCTTTCATTCCGTTGTCTTAACGAATCTTTATTCTCCTGGGCATTTTTCATTAATGAAGTCAATTGATTCTTCGGATCGTATACTTGAGTTATCGGTTGCACTGTTGGGTAGTTGTATGTTTCTTGTACGTTAGACTCAGTGAGTGGGTTGTTCTTATTTTGTTCTTGTCCCTTCTTCTTCCTTTGTTTCTTTGCGGATAGATCTACGCAGGGGATGGTTTCTATCCCAGAAGTTTCAGGAATAGGTAATATCTTCACTGGCAGATATTCATACATCTTAGCATCACTATCATTTCTATTATAACCTTCTTCAAATACGCTCATCTTCCTTTGTCAAGCTGTTGTGTTGTTGTCATTATTCACCATGAAATACTGAATATTTAACATTCTTTAAAGAAGTGAAAAATTAATTTGATACATTATATACAGACATGAAGAAATAAGTACAAATATCAGTATGTCCAAATATCTTGTAGACTTACGTGTTGCATTATTTCAATTAAATCCACGAATTGGTCATTTAGAAGATAATATTGTGAGATCATGGACATTAATACATAAATTTAAACAAAAATTAGATTCCATTCCATCCCCCAAATATCCACAATTAATAGTATTCCCTGAATTTGCTCTTACTGGTTATTCTTTCCATTCAATAAATGATATTAAACCATATCTTTCCATAACACAGGAAAGTGAATCTTTTAAATTTGCAAAAGATGTATCAAAATTATTTAATTGTTATACCGTCATTGGATATCCTGAAATTGACTCCCGGGATTCAAAATTATATAATAGTGCTTTAGTCACTGATCCAAATGGTGATTTAACATTTAATTATAGAAAATCTTTTCTTTATGATACTGAATATGAATGGGATTGTCAAGAGAATCCCATTGGGTTCCAAAAATTTCGATTAACTTTTAAAAAATGTGCTGTACCTGTCAATAACAAGGACTCAACTCCACAGGATATTACATTAAATACATCACTTGGGATTTGTATGGATTTAAATCCATATAAATTTGAAGCACCAAGTTATAAACATGAATTTGCGACTTTTAATTTAGACAATAATATTAATTTAATTATTTGTCCCATGGCTTGGTTACATTCTATTTCAATTACAAATCAGGATAATGATCGGGATATAATACAAGAGAAAAAATGTTCTTTAAGGAATAGTGTTATGATATACGGGTTACCACCATATGGAAGTCAAGACGATTTCCAATTTAGTTTATCTAAGGATGATGATAGTACAAGAGGTTGGTCATGTCCACCTACAGAATATGGTATCGAATATACTGAACTGGATAAACCTGATATTGATAACATTGATTATTGGTTATATAGGTTTCTACCCTTTTTAAATTTAAGTAGACGTAAATTATGGTATACAAAAGTTGCTGAGCTACTTAATGGTGATACAAAGACATTTGGTGGTATGTCAAAAGATAAGTATTGGGAATTTGAAGGTAAAAATGCTGTGTTATTGTTATGCAATAGATGTGGTATTGAAGATGGGAACACTGTATTTGCTGGTAGTTCTGGGATTTATAAATTTAATGGTAAGACTACGAGAATGGATGGTGAGGATGAGATGAATATAAGTTCATTAAATGAAAGTGTGGACCTATTAGGGAATTTGAGTAAAGGATTAGAAGGTGTTATTATGCGTGATGTTCAATTTGAAGTTGAGCAATAAGCATTTCATATATATGTATACATGGGTATATGTAAAATTATTTTAACTTTCTCTTTTCTTCCACAGTCTTCTTAGCATAAATCATAGTAGTAAATGGTTCTTCAAATTTTAAGGCAATCTTGTACATGATATACACCACAAATGTAATGACAAGTCCTGCAGGTTTACCATAATATAAGGATGTACCTAAGAAACTTAAGGTAGAACCTTGATACATTGGATTATTTGATACGGTAAAGGGGAACCCTGTGACTCTTTGTTTCATTAAGATACCAAAATAATCACCTAGATAGGTTCCAGTAACACCCAATTGATACATTGATGTGATCACTAACAACTGGCCAAGACCAAATGTGACATATGCTAAATATTTAACGTTGTCATTAGTTAAAAGATCACATGTAGATTGATGTTTCAATGCTTGATCAAACATGAAATCACGTCCCACCCCAATAGTGAAAATTGTTACAGCTAACAGATAACAGCCTCTCTTAGCAGAACCAGTTAATTTGGTTAAAATATGATAATGATATTCTAACCGGGCTATTACATTCCAAAAGATCGGATTGAAAAGTACCATTGCCACACTGTACTGGAAATATTTATCCCTAATATTCACTGTGGATAACAATTTCCCAACACATTCTCCCATCTTACCTCTTTCTTGTTGTTCCAACAACATTTGCAATTTGGTTTCAGTAGCGTTCATCCTTGTTTGAGCTTCTTCTTACCGTTGTTGTTGTTAGTGGAATACACAGTTAATTATGTCTTTTTGCCTCTTCGAGCCTTTAAACGTCATTATTTGATTTGTAAAGAAAAAGTGAAAAATTTGATTTATGGCAAATGAGATTTCACTATGTAGCATGTGTTAAAACTACTTGAAGGAGTAACATTCAGCAAATCCTTGTGCTTAAAAGGGCGAGTTAGAAGAATATGTCTGGGTTAGTCACTGTACAATTATATGGGGGTGCCATCACCACAACTTTCCCCGGTGGATTTCTAGATGTTTCCATGTTACGTGAAGTTCCTGACACACAGGAAGTATATGTCAATAGTCGTGATCCCAATGCTAATGCTACCACTGTAGCCACTTTTGAAGATGGATTGGGGTTCAATGAAAGTATTATTGTCGATCTTTTACAGAGATTGGATGAAAATGATGATAAGAAAGCATTAGATGATCATTTAAAAGAAATTGCAGAATTGAATGGATCCACAGAATGGGAATTATTGAAATATGATAATCAATTCCCATCACTGGCGACTAAACCATGTGTAGCACAAACATGTATTGTCCTGGAGACTGCTTATAAATGGGGGAAAGTGGAAGAGAAACAAATTGTGATCTCCTGTATGGGGTTATTAAGACTTGAAGATGTTGGTACTGATGTCTTGATCACTGTTAATGTACCATTGGATTCACAAAAGTATCCTGATGAAACATTGGAAATTTTGAAGAAATCTATAACGGATAGTTCATTTTTACCCAAAAGAGTCGCTGCTGGTTACAATTTATTACAACAAATTGTTCGAAACTTCAACGTCAAGGATAAATCTCTATTTGCTTAGACATTAACGCACTTATTTTTACATACATTACATATTTCAACTACATATATGTCACTTTTATTTATATATTTAAATTTCAGATTTCATTGAAAAATTTTTATTCAATCAAAACATAATGATTGTTTATTATGTGACCACATCCAAACCCGAAGGAAAAGGTCAACAAAGCAGGGATGGCTAAATCTAGAAAGTCCTGGAATAACGGGAAAAGAACCCTTTGGTTCTTATTTTGTGTTCTAATTGGTATCGTTTTCTTTTGGAGATTTTTAAATAATTCTAAAGGTAGTGATTTACAAAAGATGTTACAAAATTTACCTAAGGAAATTAGTCAAAGTATTAATAATGCTAATTCAAGACAACAAAGTGATGAAGATATTATTAAAAGATTTGAAGAATTAACTGAAGAGATCAAAGAAAAACAAGAAGATCAAGCAAAACAATTTGAAAAACAACGTCGTACTTTAGAAAAGAAGATTAAAGAATTAAAGAAACTACCAAGTGATGCCACTTTACGTGAAAAATTAGTTTTCTCATTCGAATATGATAGTTCAAGAAAGTTCCCGGCTTTCATCTGGCAAACTTTTGATAATTCTGCCATCAGTAATAGACATGTTCAAGATGATCTTGCTGATAAAGAAAATGATAGAAAGGGTTTAAGTGAAGAAGTCGCTTCAAATAAAGCCAATTGGGATGAAAAGAATCCAGGTTTCGTTCATGAAATCTTTAACGAAGATATTATTAATGCTATGGTTCGTCATTATTATGCTTCAATTCCTGAAATTATCGAGGCTTATAATGCTTTACCTACTAAGATTTTAAAGATTGATTTCTTTAAATATTTAATCCTTTTGGCTCGTGGTGGTCTTTATGCTGATATGGATACTGTGCCTTTACAACCAATTCCAAATTGGATTCCAGGTGATATTGAACCACGTAAAATTGGCCTTATTATTGGTATTGAACATGATGCTCAAGATAATAAATGGAAAAATGATTATGTGAGAAGACTACAATTTGGTACATGGATTATTCAAGCTAAACCTGGTCATCCAGTGATAAGAGAAATTGTTGCACAAATTACTGAAACTACTTTACAACGTAAGAAAGAAAATCAACTAAATTTAAATTTTAGAAATGATTTTAATATTATGACTTGGACTGGGTCCGGTGTTTGGACTGATATTATTTTCACTTATTTTAATGATTATTTAAGAAGTGGTATTGCACGTAAAGTCACATGGAAAGAATTCCATAATTTAAAGACACCAAAAGTATTAAGCGATGTCTTAATCTTCCCATCATTTACTTTTAATGCGCCAAATACAATTGCAAATGATGATCCAAATAAAATTTTGTATTTCACAACACATGATGCAGCAAAATTCTGGAAAACTGTACCAAAAGTTGAAGATATTAAAGAACTATGATGGAGAAGATTAATATTCCATCTTACAAGTGACAAATTTACATAACTGTATAAGAAAATTAATATAGAAAGAAAAAAAGTGATAATTATAAACATTACTAAAAACTTTAATACAGAATATATCTCTATATAGGTTGCAAATATTCAATATTTAACTCTGAGTATACATATTTGTAATAAATGAGCAATAGAAGAAGAGAAATCTTTTATTTCCTATTTACATGAGGAAAGAAATGAGAAGGAATATGATTTCATTAAGACATGTTTTTTATATGGTTTTATTTTTTTTTTTATTGGGAATAAACTAGTGACCAGATCCACCACCAATTTCAATAGTTGGTCCACAACCTAAAGTTTTCTTTAATCTACCATAGATAGCAAATTGCAATGAAGTTAGAGTACCCACCATAATTAAACGTGTTGGTAACCCAGCAAATGAACCAATAACACCTAATTGTTTAGCTAATTGAGCTAATAATCCAACAGTAGATTGGCCTGGTGCTTTTTTAGTTTTATTGACTTTTGATAATAATGTATCAGCAGGTTGAGAAACAAAAGCCGCGGCAAACCCTGCGGTTAACCCTGAGACTAAATTCATACCTGTATTAACTGCATCAGATAATTCAGATTGCTTCTTACCAATTAGACCATAATAAAATTCAGAGGCTCTTTCAAAGACTAAGAATTTAGCAATATTATATGGAATTTGTTTAAATAATATTGGTGTGAAACCACTATAAAAAGATGCTACACCTTCTTCTTTTAAGATTCTTGAAAACCCACCAATTAAACCATTAGCAAAATTTGGTTGTGACACTAATCTAATTCTAGTAGCTTCTAAGGGACATAAAGCAATATCGGCAAAAAATTCAGCAATAGCTGCAGATCCCATATATACACTATTCTTATAATGACATGCAGTGTCATAACCTAAAGTATCAATGAAAAATTTCTTAAATACTTCATAACCACCAAATTTAAATGAACCTTGAATAGAATAACCTAATAAAGTTGGACCAAACCCAGTTAAAAGAGCACCAGCACCTTCTTCACCAATGATTTTTCTAAAAGAACCGACCATACCTTTATTATAAACGGTAGGTTCTAGTTGAATTCTTGTTTTCACCACATCAATGGGGACCAATGAACTGTGAGTAGAACCACAACCGATGGCACCAGCTAAGGCAAATTTGAAATAATCTGAAGCAGCATATTGAGGGATAGATTCGGCCATTTTTGAACAGTTAGGTATTTCTGTATATGTAGAGTGAGTTTAAAGCTTGTGTACTTGACTTGACTTAACCTCTCCTTTGTCAATAACTAAGCTTCTAAGACAACGATGAGATGTCATCTCGAGGTTTGCAAAATTTCTTGTGTTTTATTTACCTTTTTTTGATTTACCGAGATATCTGTTTTTTCTATTTTTTTATTGTGTCAGGGCGAAATTATGTGACAGCTTTTGAATGTTGCAATTTAATTGGATCTTGTAGCGACACATAAAGAAGTTTTGTTAGTGGCTGGTGGGGTTATTACCGTTATAGATAATATCAGTTGTAAATAAAATAGAAATACAACCTTTCAGATTTATTTAATACCAAGACGTGTGTTTACTAGCCTACTACTTGTTAAAAGTTCTAGTTTACTGAAAGTAAAACATCTCGATAAAATAGTATCTCTGGAAAAGTAAGCAAAGAATATGTAGTTTAAGTCAAGTAGTTTTGAACCTTAGGATAAGAATTGCTTGCCTTCTCAAGACTATTATGTTATCAATAAGAATATCGTATATTATAATTTTTTTTATGCTTTATTCTGTTGCAAATTACAACCAAGTTGTAAGTTAAAAATTAAATTAAAATACCGGATCTACTAAAAGCTGATTAATTTTTTTATAACAATTGTTGATTAATATTTAAAGGTGCGAATAAGTTGACCCCCCCTTCTTTCTCCATTTAAAAGTGAAGTAAAATTTATACGTCATTAAATACTTGAAGAGTCAAAATAATATATTGTCTTGTGTATTACAGAACTTTTTAGCAGAAAATACTAGTATATTCAAATTTGACCTTCTAGAATGTTTGCATTGAGAAAGGGTAAGTTAAGTTGAAACATATTTTGATGCATGTCATTTATCCATAGATAAACATGCCGCATGTATTGCATTGTCTTCATCTTGGGGTCCTCTTAATCTTAATATGAAGTTAAACCGGATGTTAATCGACTCCGCTATAAAGTAAAACTAAGCTACAAATAAGTCACCAATAAAGTAATAATCTCCTTAAAATATTCTAATTAAGAATAAATCACCCAAAGATGGTGGAGATGATATTAGGAGAGATCAAAACAAGGAGAAGGACTTAAGGGAGACCGTTTAATACGTTAATTGATAAACAAGATCATACTTGTAAAAAACGGAATATTTAATAGCCATTTATTATATAGGCAAATAAAGTTTCAAATAAAACGAAGTTAAATTTTTTTTTTTATTAATATGGAGGTTTGATCAGGAGGAATGTACCACCTACTGCAACAAGTAGTTGAAAGATTAACCCGTAAGGAGATGGATAAAGTGTGAAAAACAAAAATCGGAAGGATTATTTAATAATCATTTTTGAGGGGAGGCGTATACTTGCATTTTAAAATTCTCATTGTAATTTACTTTATTCAAGTTTAATCTTTTTTTTTCTTTTGTCTCTATTTCCCCGGATTCGAGAATTTCTAATGTCTCAGACGGTTTCAGATTTCTGATATTATATTACAGGAATATTTGGTTAGGGCATTTATATTCTCCTACACAAATTCCTTTCCAACTCCTTCAAAGAGACACTTCAAATGACCTTATCTCCTCTACTAGATATAATAGATAGACGTTACTCAAGTTCAGATGAAGTTTTGGATGACACAACAAATTTTTTTGTTATCGTAAACCAGTATATTGACATGTAGCCTTTTGACTTAATATAGGGTATAAATATTCAAATACTAGCAAATGCCTTACAAGTTCGCATTGCATTATTTGAAGGGAAGGGTTAAGCTAAACAAATTGGAGAATTCAAATCCTCCCTAAACTTATTAAGGAGAATTAGACCTTGCAAATACTCCTCGCATATATGCAAATAAATCTTACAAAGACAAAACAGAGTAGCCAGCCAGAAAGTCTGTAAGAGTGCAAAGCAGATTACTGGTTTTCAAATTCCAAAAAAAGAATAGTGATCGTTAACATTCAATTAACTGTACTTGAAAACTGATTCGGATCCGAATATGCCCATTTTAACAAAGAAACTTGAATTGTTAAAAAGTTTAAAATGGTTTGAGTTTTCAAAGTTTATCTGCTGAAAACAATAGCCAATGTTGAAATAATCAACTGATTTGGTTCCGTTGATTGTTTCAGATTATTAAACTACAAGACAAACAACAATGGCAAACACGGGGGTATTGTACTGGGTCATTATTATCAAATATAGAGACAATACAAGATTTTTAATTGCGGCAGGAACAAAAACAAGTTCCATTGACATTAAACAAAAAGAATTCGAAAATTAACTGGAAAAAAAGGCGAATACAATAGAAAAGCACTCTCGAATAAATCGGAAATCTTCCAATCTTGCAAAATTTCACATGATCCGGGTTTAAGTAAAGGAATTCCCGAAGTTAAAAACAACGTGCTCACATTAAATTCGCGAAGCCGAGTTCTTTTTTTTTTTTGCTGGAATATTACTTAACCAAGCATTTTCCCCGAGATTTATTTTGAAACCATGTGCTAAAATTCCCGGTTTTGTTTAAGGTGTTGGATCTAATTTAATTTCCGTGGTGTTTTTGGCAGTCCAGAATTTGATGCACAAATCAAATTATCCCACTTTTTTGTTATTTTCTTTTGTTTGCTACCCTGCCCAATACAGAATGGTCGATCGAGACAATAACTTATTTTGGATTGCTAAGATTTATGAAAATCTTTTATCTGGAATTTATTTAAGATTCATTCCTAACAAAACAATGAGCATTTTTACACAAATCACCTTTTGAAATCTCACAATTAGAAATAGCATTTTCTGTTAAATGGAATTACATTGTGCGTCTTCCAATTTTTGTATTGTATTTTATTAAAGCGGAAATGCAGTTGGAAAATGTAGCAAAAAAATGAATAAAGTTTATATCTCTTATCTTGCTTTTGTTCTCTTTTACGTGACCAAGTAAGAACCATCATCTCATTTTACTACTCTTTTCAAAACTATATAAGTAAGTGGCATTATTCAATAAAGAACTGGAAAGTTGCAACACTTCTTTCCTGTGTTCTTGTATTTAAGTTAATTATTTTCAACGTTTATCAAAATAAACTAAGTATACTGCAATTAAATTAAACTACAACATTAGTTTCAGCTGAAAACAAGTCTTATTGTATTCATTAGAAAAGTACCTAAACAAACAACAAGTTATTATATTAAGATGCTATTTCAAAATTTATTCGTTTTATTAAGTTTTGTGACTGTTGCCGTCTCACAACCAATTCCAACTCCAAATACAGTTGCCCCACATAGTTCAATGTTTGATGTGCCAACATACAAGGTAAGACAGCCAAAAACTTTAACATCGTACACTGCCCAAAAGCCACAATATTTCCACGTTCCAACTACATTAGTGGGTTAAAATAGAAACATAAAGTATTATTATCTGTTGAAAGATAAAAAACAAACGTATTTTTGAGTTAATCTCATAATTCTCAAATTGATACATCTGATACTTTGAAGTTCTATTTCATATTCCAAATTCATTTAGTGGTTCTGATGTTAAATTTCCTTCTATTAATCATTACTACTTTTTAGTTTCATTATTTTCAAAGAACCTTAGCCAAATAAAATTAATAATGGCTTCCTCATTCTATAAATCATAACAAGCATTCAAGTGTCTGAAGTGAACTGATCACTTCATCCGAATTAAGTCTCCTTTTGTAGATTTATTAATATCGTATATATATTCATTCAATTAAATTTTATTATCTAATTTTTAATATTATTCCATTCGTTCCTTATTTTAACTAAAGTGAAACAATTCAATTAGTCGATGTGTGTTCGACAATAGTTGTGTTGGTATAATCATAGTAGACCATTCCATTACAATCATTAATTGCCCTTATAAGAATTAAAAGCATCTAGCTAGCTGGTTTGCATTTCCATTACAACATTATCATAATAGTTATATCTGCCCAAGAAATATCTAGTATTATTTCTATAGTTTTCTAAGGTACTAATCTATGTACCTTCTGTTTCTATAGTTATTCTCATACACTACATCAATTATGTCTCCCCTAAACCTGGTAATTAATGATGAGTAAAAACATGTATGACTATATGACTAATTTTTTTTAACTTGATTACATAGCTAACCCAGCTACGAAATGGTTCCTGTCAATGAAATTGGTGTTTTAAGAGACATTTCTAACAAACCTACAAATGACTTTTTGAAGAATAAAGCTACAGCCTATGCTTACACTTTAATTATGAACAACATCCATAGAAAAAGTAAACATAGAAAAGAATCTCCTTCTTCTAGAATATTCTTTGTGTTGATGCTCACAGTTCCTTTCTACTACAACAAATGATTTGATTATTAAGTGATGCCTTCTTCGTGAAAGTAGTACTATTCCAAATCGATATAAGTGTTTGATTTTTTTTTTCAATCCACGGAAAGTAAAACTCCACGGAAATATATAACTGCGCGGAAATATACAACTGCCATGATTAGAACAAGGTCATCCATATTGTACCATCCGCAAAGAATAGTCCAGATTAAACATATATAAACTGCTGACTTTAGAGTAAAGAAGAAACATTTGATATGTCGTTTCTGTAGCTTACACAACAATCACAACAAAATATCAGCTTAGAAAAAGCAAAAAAAAATAATAAATAAATCGAAATCGAAATGTCTACCGTCACTCAGAGGTCAATAACTTTCATAAATAACACAACCCCATTTAGTATCACAACTTACCAACTGAATTTAGACACTTGTTATAAACCAAATGAAATTGTTATAAGAGTTCATTCTGTTTCTTCTAACCCAATCGATTTCCTAGCTCAACAAGCTCTTCCAAGATGGTTATGTTCTAGTAGTCAAAAGACAATCGGGAGGGATTATGCAGGTGAAATTGTCAGAAGAGGTAATGAAGTAGATTCCAAATGGCAAATCGGAGACAGTGTGAACGGATTTTTCAAACATGTTCTCGGTGAAAGAGGTACTTTTACCGATTATTTAATCCTTGATCCTTCAAAACAACAAGCCATTGCACATTTTAATGATTTTAAGCTTTTAGATATTGATCATGACAAATTTAATAACTTCGATATTGCATCCTCATACCCCTTAGTATTTGGAACTGCTTATGGGGCTTTATTTCGCCAAGGTCAGAAATGGGGACCCAATTCTAAAATTTTAGTTAACGGTGCATCCACTGCAGTGTCAAATTGTCTTATTCAAATTGCTAAAAAACATTTAAAAGTGGGTACTGTAGTTGGTATTTGCAATTCAAACTCCTTTGATTACAATAAGAAAGCTGGTTTTGATCATTTAATTGCCTATAATAAGGGAAACACTTTGGAACAAGTTCAACAATATATTAACAATGACATGAAAGGGGAGAAATTTGATCTAATTTTTGATTCTGTGGGTACATCACAATTTTTCCCCAGTATTAATGAGTTCTTGAAACCAATCAAGGAAGGTTCATTCTATGTCACAGTGGCTGGAGACGGGAAGATTAATTACGCTGGTGGTCTTTTAGATGTTGTAAGGAACTATCCATTGAAAAATAAGATTGCTTCATGTACTCCATGGAAAAGTTTCAATTATAGATACTTTTGGGCAGAATCAGAATCAGCTTTTATGGGGTTGGCTGCTCAAATGATTTCTACACGACAATTTATTCCATCGTTAGAAGCTAGATATGAATTTGAAGATTTTCAAGATGCAATGGATAGATTATCTTCTAATAAAGCCAAAGGGAAGATCATTATAAGAATCAATGACAATTAATGGTTTGCATATGACACTATTTGATAAGATTGTTGGTAAAGTGCACCTTAAATCCCTCTATTTTCCTTTATATGCTCCGTAAGTAAATCTGTCACAAAATTTCCATAGTATCAATGCATTAGTTTGTATGCCATTCCTTTTATAATATATAAAAATATTAGTATATAAAATATCTAAGACACGATATCAACGTTTATTTCCAATATATTACACACTCATTTATTTCCAATGAATTATTTGCTTAAACCTGTCACCCACCTGCACTTTTCAAGACTTGAAGGAAAGATAGGTTATAAGATCTCTCCAAGGAAAGTACCTAAAATTATTTTAAATATTGCTTGAATTAAAAAACATTCCAAGGTTTAATAGATAGTGAAGTATTGACCTAATGTTAGCTATATTGTAATATTTTACCGGTTTTATAAATTTGGATTATAATAAATTCTGGATCTGTGAGTGCGGCTTAACTTTATCTTAAGCGGGAAACACAGTGAGTAACGCAGGGTTCTATTCTAGAATCAGTTATATGTGTAATAAATAAAGTTAGGTATATTCTTCTATATATGAGATATAAAAAGGTATGTAATGGTATAAAAATGAGGTTGTCGACAAAGATAACATGAAATATGTCATTTCTTGTTTATTTTTTTTTTAATTTATTCTTCAAGGTCTGAAGTTAATTTCAAAACTCTTCCTGCGGAATCTCCTTTAGGACCTCCGAATATTCGAAACTCTTTTTGCTCAGCCGTTCGTTCTATATTAAAATCCTGATTTTTAAGGTATCTCCACTAATAATAATTTAATAGAAACTTCTATTGGAATTATTCTTGGTACTAAGGGCTGTGTTTGCCATGGATCAAGGATCATAACAAAGATAAAATAACCCTTGCTTTCACCTAAATATTTAGAGAGCAGATATGTATTATTTTAAACCCATAAAATTCAACATCAAGACTAAAACATGAACCTCTTCATTACAGTCTCATAACCATAACGTAAAGAAAAAATTATAAATATATCAAGACCTTAAACCAATGTTCTAGAACTCAGCTCTGCCCCATAAACCAAGTCAAATAAGGTAACACACATACATATTGAAAAAAAGTTGGCGTTCTCTCTGCTTACCTAAACAAAAGACTCGGGGAAATAAAAGCCAACACATCTTTGTTGCTTTTCCAATAATCATTATTTTGCAAAAAAAACCGATGCTCTGACCTGAAAAGATTAAATGCAGACATATTCAAGAATTTAAAAATAATAACAGAACGAAGATCTAGAGTTTTGGGACATCATCGCACAATTGTCGGATGGGTTTCGGAACCGAGGCATGCGTAACAAAAGCTTATTTTTTTTTGAAAATCATTCCATCGTTTGCAAAAAACTATTGTTTTAAATCTTTTTTAAATAATCCCCGCGGACAGACAACTAAAGTGGGTTTTTTTCGCTTGAAGTTGTCCCTCCAAATTTTTCGTTTTTTTTGGAAAAGGTCAAAAGTTTTGCGTAAAACCAAAGTTTACTTAGATTTTCACTTTTTTCAGCTTTTGGAGTTTTGTACCCTAGTTAAAAAAGATTTTCGCCGGTCTCTTTTCTTCTAAAAAATAACCCTAAGTCAAACCCTAATTTGAAAGTGCTATGCTCATAATAACGAAATATGCCAAAGTGATACAAAGTAAACCAGAAGCAGCTCTATTGAGAGCAAATTTCTCAAAAAAAAAGGTTAATTACACATAAATATTTTAGTTAGTACCTGTAGATTATATAACTATCTTAGAGAAGTGATTGTTTTTTGAGAAACTGAAGTTACGCTTACCTTGGATTTTATAGGCAAGCCCTAAAATATGAATTTTTTGTGGTCAATCTATGGCAAAACTCTAGATTGGAAACCGCGCTTTGGGAAAAAGATTTCTGTAAATTAAAGAGTATTGTAAAACTATCATGTATTTTTCTAGCACAAAATTTTGGCCTTTTCCAAAAAAAACGAAAAATTTGGAGGGACAACTTCAAGCGTAAAAAACCCACTTTACAGACAACGAGAAAAAAAATATTATTCCCGGCAGGCACAGATCTCATTGTTTTTAAAACAATATATAACAATTAAAGGAAACTTTTGAACCAAAAATGGAATTACATTTTCGGAAATAAAAATCCCTTTTTTTTGCTGCTCTCCGAATTCTGAACTAAGCCTCGGAGTTAATTGTGAAGATATGTCTTCACAAAGTGGATTTTGCCAAAACAGTTTCTTATTCCGTTCCGATGTCAAAGCTTTAACAGTTAAAGTTTAACTAACGGTTCCGGGGCTCTTTGCCAAAATAACTGTTTGTTGCTACTTTTAATAAAGAGAATCCTGAATAGTTTATAATATCCTGTTTTAGATCTTAAAAATATGGCTTGGCAAAATTTTTATCTCTGTTCGTTCCTCTCGGCGCTAAATGTGAAAATAATAACCGAGATCCATAAGTTTGAAATATCCGGTTATTATTAGAATATTCTTAAGGTGACACTTATAATTTTAAATGGGACCCTTCTCCGATGAACCTAATTTGGTTTTATTATCTTTTTTTTTTTAATTCAAGATAAAAAAACACAATCATAGTTTCGGTCGTAGTACTACATAATCACCACGTATTTTCATATTTCAATATTTAGTTTATGTTTCAAATCTCAAATGTGGTATTGATTTAATGCTTGTTACTTATACTACTATTACTTTTAGTTAGGACATGTCCCTTATCTCCATCCTGATTAAAGATAGCTATGTTAGCATATTTTTCTAACAAAAACTATTTTTGTTATTTTATGTTCAAACTTCACAAAATTGTAGGGACTTGTTATGCATTCACTGTTTTAATTTAAGCAAAAAAAGTGGTTCTTTTAATCGAATGAAGCTGTAGATTATTCAGAACGACAAGTAAAAAAGAACTGGCATGCTGTATCCAAATTTCACGTACAATAAGATATTCCAGTTATTTAGACGAAAAATTCCAAGGGAATTGTTAATGTTGAGTTAAACGCATTTGGTAACAATCATTTTAAGCAAGTTCTACTTAGAAAAAATTACAACAACAAAAAGTCAAGCATAAACCTACATGAACATATTGTGCCAGCCAACTTGGAAAACATATCTTAATGTGGAGTATTAAATGATATTTTAGATTCAATTTTGCTGCATTTTCCAGCCTGGCTTTAATAAAAAAACACCATTATTAAGAGAAGACTGCACTGCTTCTCCACTTTGACAGCTATAATTTTTTTTGAAGAACTCGATTTAGTAAGACGCTCCAAACAATATCGAAGCGAACGAAACAATATCATACCTAAAAGATGCTGGAATTCTCTGAAATAAGCAAATCTTTGCGGAAAACGGAAAGAAATGGTTTCTCATTGCATTTTAAGGTTTTGGCAAGAACATTTTAGAAGCGAAGAGCCTTCGAATTTTAAACTTCGTTTAGAAATTTAGCACTAAAAATGAATTGTTTTCCCTCCTTCCGAAATGATTAAAGCCGACCCGTGGAGGAAAAGATACCCAAACCCTAATTATGGAATTGAGATTCTGTGTTTGTTCCGAAAAATTTCCTTCCAGAAGGCAAGCAAAAAATTCTCCGCTAGGTCTCAGCAAAATCAGGTTTCCCTATTGTCTTTCTACTTTCCAAATCTCAAACTTTAATCTCATAAGAAGTGGGGCTTTACGTAGACAATAGAGATTACGCAACCTAAGCTTTGGGCCTGGCCTTCGAATTTTCGAATTAATAAATCTCTCAGTTTTGATAAGTGGAGGGTCGAGTCATTGTTTCTATGCTGATTCATCGCAAAACTTTGCCTTTTTCGACGCACCAAAGGGAACTTGACAGATATATAAAGGGTGGACTATTCGAGATTTAATTCACTTAACCACTTCTCTTCTCTTTTTTATTTTGAATTCTTTGCTGTAAAGAAACCAAATCAATTCAAAACAATCAATACAACAAACAGTAAATATCAAAAATGCAATTCCAAACTTTATTCTCTTTAGCTCTTTTAGTGTCTTCTGTTGTTGCTGCTCCAGTTGCTCAATCCTCTGACTTCAAGTTTGCCACTCCAAGTTACAAAATCAGAGCTCCAACTAGTGCAAAGGTCGACATTCCAGCTTACAAGATCAAGAATTCCTCTACCACTACTTTAGTACCATCATCCACTCAAGCTGCTCCAAGATCCACTACCACTTTACATGGTTCTATGGTTGATGTTCCAGTATTCCACAACAGATACTCTAACTCAACTATTTCTATTTAAACGACATGCTAATATGTTACATTCTTTCGCATCACATTTGACAAAATATTTGTCATCCACTTATAGATATATTCACTCAATGACATCAAGCTAACATTCATATATATTTCTGCTTGAAAATCAAGCATTTCATAAATAGCATTTCATTTTATAGATTCTACTGCTCCTTTGATAATAAATAATAATTATATTCATTTAACTTTTAAATTTTATTTTGACTATTTTTTTTTCTTAAATTTAGTGTTTTTTTTTGGTCTCTTTCCCTTTATTTGCTTGAATATTTATCTGAAAACCTATACAGTTCTTAGATAGGACGCATCCTAAAATGCCTTCCCTTTTTTGTATATTATGATATACTGATGTAAGGGAGCTGAAAAATCTTGGATCACTCGAAGGATTGAATTGTGAATAATAGCTTCAAATCCTTAATGCGGTAAGATATTTTATTATATAAAAGCTTCAATAAATAATTGCCTATATAGGAAGAGATTGCATAGGTTTGCTGATGCATACATATATATCACATATGACTACTCACTCCTAAATAGCTTCTGTTATTAGAAAAGGAAAAGCGCACCCATCGATTGCATGTTCAATATCTGTTGTTGATGTATGAACTTGTTTTGTTTTATTATCGACTCTTTCCAGAGCTTCTGATATTCATGTGTATTGACCAATTCTTTTAATGATAGTACTTGGACTGAATTATTTGACAAGATTAGTCATTCTGTTCATCGTAATCTGATTTTAAAGCCAACTTAGAAAACTTCGTGGAAGACGTGATGTTAAAAAGAAATAGAAACAATATAAATTAATAAAAAACACTTTGTGTTCTTTTTTGGTATAATCTAAATTAACTAAGCATAAACCTGTTAAGATGACATTACTAACAGTGAAAGAAGAAAGATGTAACTCCACTTATTACACTGTTACGTTTTAAACGAATTGCCATCTGAATTTTTTTTGCCATAGTAAGCGCCCACTAAATAAATTCCATGCGACCTTGTGTGTCGACGTAGGTTCGAGACTGAGTAGGATATGTTATAATTAGACATATTTTATAATAGTAACCAATGGTATTATAATCCTTAATCTTATAATATATCATAATATACAGAATATAAACCACTAAATCATGTTCTCTTAGTTGGAGAACATGGGGTTTATATATAAAATATTTCTACATAATAAGTCTTCTAGCTGTGGTTATTTGACCTTATCAGAGGGCCATGTATACGCTTATCATAAATCATGACTGAATAAGATAAGCCTGTCACTCTATAAAGATAAGCTTATCATAACTCATGACTGATTTAAATAAGCCCATCGGCCTGACATATATTCACCCATACATACTAGAATATTAGCGAGGTTAGATTAATGACCATAGGCCAAGATACAAATGTTACTTTTTGGTAAGAAATTTAAATAACCTCGTTATTGTCCATGTTTTCAAGTTAGTCCTTTCTATTTATGTTTCTCTTTCTTGTATAATTATAGGTATATCTCTATGTCAATTGTTGCAATACACGTTTTCTTCCTACTGCTAGATCCTGAATATACACCATTGCGGGTGAATCTTGACAATGGTAATTTGAAGCCTTTGTACAACTATTTTAACCTGTATATATATGTCAAATGAGGTGAGATCTTTTTGACTGCTAATTCCATAAACAAAGCGTACGTTTCCTCCCCCTCACGCCTCACGGAGCTCTTATCTCATTATAGCAATCCTTTGAATTGGCCTAGTTGCGAGCTAAAACCCTTTCCAAGTGGCCAGTCTTATTAGGGTTGGTCATTTAGTAACTAAAATTGCCCGCGAGTCTTTTACTATGGGCGTTTAGCACCTTTTTCCCGCGACCCTCGGCATTTTCTGAAAAATAAAAGATTACTAAAAAAAATTTAATTAGTAAGACTGTCTTATGAATCCACATGGCTCTATTTCTTAGAGAAGTGAAAATTTTATAAAACTCATCAAGCAAACTATAGCTTGTATTGAATTGATAAAATTAAGTGTGTCAAAAAAGCTCACAAACTCACAAACTCAGTATTCTATAATGTTGATCTCATCTAAGAATGGTTCATTACAACATCTAAGTTGGTACAAGACT